>VWZF01006291.1:526447-732165 GCA_013396755.1 Sclerurus mexicanus | reverse complement strand
CTTCCCTCCATCCCCGCTTTCCCTTTCCCTCCATCCACCCTTTCCTATTTATTTGGAGTTTTTTCCCTCGGTTATTCCCCCGCTCCCGCTCCCCGTTAAGGTGGTCCCGGGCGGCATCCCCTCCTCGCCCCGGGGACCGCCGTGCTGGCCCTCCGTCCTGCTCCGTGCCCAAGGAGGGTGGGCGGCCGCCCCAGCCGCCCCCCGAGGAAAGTTATCGAGGGCAGGGCATCCTGTGCCGCCCCCCGGCGCTCTGACAGCGGGGTGGATGGATGGGCAGCGAGGTGGGCAGGGGAGGGGAAGGGGCAGTCGGAGCATCCGGAGCATCCCAGCCCCGGCAGGTGCCCTCCCGCTCCATCCTCCGACAGCCGGGAGCTGACAGCGGTAGGAACCGGCGACCAAAGCTTATGGGTGGCCCCTGTCTCCCTTTTCTCGCTTTGGCGTGTGCAGGGGTGGTGGTTGCGTTGGTTATCCTGTCTGTCAAAACTTTTAATTAATACCAAAAAGAAAAAAAAAAAAAGAAAAAGAAAAAAAGCTGGCTCCCCTGTAATTCTAGTTCTCGCTGTATTCTAGTTCTGTAGCGGGTTTGTATCGGATTGTGTTATTTGTGTCAGATTTGTATCGGCTCGTATTAATGTGTTAAAATCGTGCGCGTGTGCCAGTGTGTGTGAATTGCCAGAAACAAAGCCTGGGTGGTTTGGTCTCTTTGCTGTGGTAATTTGTAAGGTGACGTTTGCTGAAAATGCATTTTAGGTTTCAGGGGGAAAAATAATGACAAGAAGACACTGAAAAAATGATTGAAATATTTAAAAAAAAAATAAAATTTACCTTTTCCTATTAAGAAATTTAAAAAAATAGAGTTTTTTCCTATGTGCACAGTGAGGGCACCCAGCATGGCCAGGATGTCCAGTGTAATTATCTTTAGGGATGAAATCTGGAGGCCAAAGGTTGTGAAGAACTTCTGGCATCCAACAACCATGTAAAACTTGCACCTTCCTGAGTTGTTGTGTGTGTAGAGAAGCAGATTTCAAAGCTGTTCGAGCAATTATTCCTCCTGTACAAGTAATGCTGATGTACTTATTGATATTTTGGGTGCTTGCGGGATGAGGGCAGCGAGATAACTTTAAATTATTTGTGGACAGAAAAAGAAATACAATAAAAACTAAATAAGGGAAGATGCAAACTTTACAAGCCCTCGGTAATTTACATCCTCATGGTTTCATTGGTACAAAATAATTATGATGCCATTATCCTAGAAGAGCAATATGTCATCTGCTTGTATGCTTTATGTAAATTTGTTTTGTATGCAGTGCTTTATAGGTTATTTAAGGGAGTGTGCTTTCACTGGTGACTTTTAAGCCTCCAGTTACATGCTCTTTTGTAAATACTGTCATCTACTACAAATTATTTTCAGAAAGGAAAACAAGAGTGTTAGTGGGGGTTGCTGTTGTCTTCTTAAAAGCTTTTTGGGAATGGCTGTAGTTGTGTCAGTCAGCGGAGCAGCTCTGCCTCCATGGCAGTGCAGACAGGCACCTTCTGTAAACTGAGACTAACTATGCCTAAAAGATATTAGAGCATTCCAGTTTGCAAAAAAAATAAAAATAAAAATACTTTGTTGCTGTGTTTAAAGTCAGTGGCACTGAGAATTGAGAAAGGAGGGGAAGAAAATTGGTATCACATGGAATGCATGTTAAGGATAATTGCTCAAGTGAGCTTTCAGCAAATACTGCTTCTGTCCTTTCAGCTTCAAGAGCTTGTATGATACGAGCGATATTTTCAAAATATACAGCACTATAAATGCAGTTACCAGAAGGGAACCTGCTTTTGCATGGCTACTTTTCTTGAAGGGTGTGTTTTGCTGTGCCTCTCAAAACCAGGACTACTGGCAGTTTCTTTAAAAAAAGAGATCAACTTCAAGCGGCTTTTGTTTTTTCTTTTTTTTTTTTTTACTCTCACTTAGAAAAGCTCAGTAATTCTTTTATTTATTTGCAGTGGGTTTAGGCTGATTGTGTGACTGTAGAAATCTGAATTATTATCATTTGCTGACGCACTAATTTGGTGAACAAGTGTTAGCATGCAGCTTTAAATCATGTCAGAACATGATGGGTTTTTGTATTAAATAATCTTTTTCTAACCACTTGACTTGCTTTCCTACTGTTGTTGTCATAAATTTTCTCCCAAAACTAGAGATAGATGTTTCTGCATTTCTCTGGGGTATTTAAAGAAGTTTTCTTTTCCCACCATTGAGAATGAAAACAGATATATTTTGGACAGAAACCGTTCAGATGGGCAGGTAGATAAAAATGTATACCTATTTTTCCTACATTTTATATAAAGCTAATGTTGAAATTCTCCTCATTGATTGTTTTAACAAAGGATGGAACTGATTTTTTGGTGTGTTTATACAGCTTTGTCTAACTCCTAAGGGATGTAAATATTGCAGTGGGCACATTGCAAGAGTACGTTCTGAGCTATCACAGTATTTCCCAAATTTAACTCAGCTGAAAGAATTAATTCTCTTTTTTAAGTACAAATTCAGTTAACGTTTGCAATTAATTATTAAAACTGATGACTGTCTGACCTGGTGCTGATACTGCAATGGCAGTGGATGGAATGAAGGGAGGAAGGGATGAAAGAGGGGCTGAAGGCAAATTATTGGCTCCGTCCACTTTCTGGTGCTCACTGCAGTCCTTTCTTGCCTCTTTCTTGGAGCGCTTGAGTTTTTGTTAATTTGCTTCGTCCCAGAGAAGTTTTATTTAGAGTTTTTTTCCTCGATGGAATACAAAATTTCTCCGCTGAGTTTGTTTTTAAACTCTCTGTGCCGTGCTCGTCCGAAAGCTGCAGGAATTTCACCTGCCCCATGCCAGGAGCTCCAGGGGCTTCTCTGAAGCTCAGGTTGATCTCCGTGCGCTCCTAAGGTGTGTGACATTTTCGGCGAGGCAGGAAAGTGTCAGGAAGATTTAACATCGAACTTTTTTCTGTTTGAAGCTGCAAACTGAGCCACGGAGGTGCACACAAACCGCATGTTCCCCTCTTCCACTTTGTTGGATGTTTTCTTCTTAGGGAGGATTGCGGGGGTTTTTTTCCTTAGAAGGATGCAATTTTTTTGTTTGTTCTGAATAATTCCTACAGTATCAAGAAATCAAACGAGTTCTATCATTCTTTAATTTAATAATTTTTCCTCGGTCTCTTCTGTAACTATATTGCCTGCCTGAGGGTACCAGCAACCTTAATTTCACTGTTTTATAACCCACAACAGTTAACACTTGACCTAGGTCATTAACAGGATTATCAGCAAATTTGTTTAAGCTTTTACTGACAACCTGAATTGCTTCAATAATATTTTGACTGTGCAGACAGGAAACTTCTCGTAACCTCTCAATCTAGCATAAAATTAATTTCTTGTGAACACAGCTACCAAAAGATCAATACGTAAATCTGCTTATAGTTCTTGGTTTCAAAGAGTGCCTGTTTTGGTTTACAGTAAGAAGGTTCCAATCAGCCTCTTTTCAGTCTGTATTGGATTTGGAGATGCAATTTCATCTTTTTTTCCATTGGTTGCCATCTCGGAACTTTGCATAACTGTGCAGTTAAATACAGCGTTCTGTCTGAGCTGGTCTCTGTTAACACTTAAAGTTGCTAAAGACGATTTACTGTGCCTTTGTAGTAATGACAGCTCTTGGTGTGGTTTTGAAAAATGCGGTGCTTGCACATGGAGCAAAATGCCTGCCCGGCTCTTGCATGTCATTTTGGGAGAGGCTGTCAGTGCTGGGAACGTTTCAATAGAATCCAAAGGGGTTGCAGAGGGAAATGCTTTTTGCAAACCTTGCTTTGCTGTGTGTCAGGTACCATTAGGTCAGGGTAAGTCTTCATTCCTCGTGACACGATTCCTGCTGGTGCCTCTGGCTTGCGATTGGGTGTTCGTCTGCGAAAGAAGTTAAAAGTAGCTTTAAAAGTCTTAATGTGATACCTTTGGAAATTCAGTTTTCAGAAAGCTCCAAGTCATGGGGGGCTAGAGGGCTGTTTTTCATAAAGCTGTATCTTATTCAAAGCTTCTGTGCTTCATCCCAAGATGTATGATTAGACAAATAATACACGTGTTTTAAAATTTGCACCGTGATGTTTTTGAAACCCAGTGCAACAGGAGTAAGCTGAGTAAATTCATCATTTTCTGTCAACGTTTTGGTTAGTAGGCTGTAACGCACGGAATAGTTTATTTTCTGTTTGTCACTGGGCTTTTTCTGGGCTTACTGCTGTTTCCAATCCAGCGTATTAAAAAGAAAAATCACTGTGTTGGCTATACCAAACTTAAAGCAGGTGTTTGAAACACAAAGATGTGCAAATTGGACACAGCAATTAATTCTTATTGCAGTTAATTTGGATACAACGTATTTGCTACCCAACGAAGCATAGAAATGGGTTCAAGCTCTCCTGTGCACTCTGCCTCAGGAAATCAGGCTTCAGAGGCACGACCAGAATGTGAAAGCATGAAACAGATAATAGGCACACTGAGTTTAACAGTTATTTACATAAAATCTTTGCAAATCAGGAGTGCATTCACACTGAACTTAAATTTTCCCTTCCCATCTGGGAGGATATACAAATCAGTTTGGATTTTTTTTTGAATTATTACCTGCCGGTGTTAGGTAAATTGCTGTTAGTACACTTGTTTTTGATTCTGTTTGAAAACTTGTGAGTTTTCCTCTAGGAGTGGACGTAATTGCTCTTGTTCTTGTAATCCCCACTTGATGAAAGTTTAGAAATAGGGATGCAGGTGTTCATTTTCTCGTTTTCGGAGCTCTGGATTTTATCACCAGTGAGGGTCACTACAGAGCTGTTACCAACCACAACACTGCTGTTTGTAGGTTTTTGTGCAGAGCCTGGGTTGGTTCCATGCGATACCTGCAATTCACGTAACTGCTGCTTGATTTTGCCGTCAAAAAAAGAAACAAACCAACCAGCCAACAAAACCCTGCAGCAATAATCCCATCCTTACCTTTGGTGGGGATCAGCGGGACTGATGCTGAAGCACAGAAGGTCATTTTGATACCCCAAGGTGCCAAATTAACTGTATTTGTCCAGAGGTGTTAGATAAAACTTCAGTGGTGGGGCAGAGGGCTTTCACTGCCTTTCTAAAAGATAATTCCAGCACCCAAAGAGGTGTTTTTCTGGAATGAAACATTTCCTTTCTTTTGCAAATGTATAGTGTTACATTCGTTGAAAATATATTTATGAAAAACTTGCCATAAGAAATGATACAGTGAAATAGAAGAATTTTTCTGTTTACAAATGCATGTGACTGCTGTTAAGCGATCCAGAATGCTGCAGTGAAATAGGAGCATTTTTTATTTACAAATGCATGTGGACTGCTGTTAAGTGATCCATTTCACTAAAAGTTCACTGCATTGGTGTAACCCTTATTTCCATAAACACTTTAGAGCCGTACCTCTTTTTTTAATTAAAGAAGAATAATTATTTAAACTGTTCTAAACAAGAACCAAAACTTTTAAAAGAAAAGAGGTTTAATTCAGAAGTTTAGGTATGAACTCCCAGTGGTGTAATTTTGGAAAGGGAGCGTGGTAGCAATTTGTGGGGTTAGGCTTCTTAGTGTTGTGGGGCTTAATAAATCCTAACACAAGTACTCATTTCGCAGTGTGAAAACGGGTGCAAAATTCAAATTCAGCCCCGTAGACTGAGAGTTCCCTCCGCGTATTTGCAGGGAATGAATGAAGGGAATAAAGATATAGAAGTAAAGATAATCCTGCCTGAAAGAAACCTCGAGATGGTGACAGCAAAGTTCCAGCCTGCCGGAGTGACGGCAGGGCTGAATGAAACACCAGCACGCAGAGCCTTACATTTGCAGAGACATTATTAAATCAGACACACTGCAAGCAGAAACGTTTGTACCACTCTCCTTTTTTTTTTTTTTTCATTAAACCACTGTGTCCTGCTGTTTCAGGCAAAATATGGAGGAAAATCCCATTAATCTACTGGAAAAATATTGATGAAAGAAGAATAGCAGAGCAAACGAACAGTCCTTGAAACT
Source organism: Sclerurus mexicanus (assembly GCA_013396755.1). Lineage (NCBI taxonomy): Eukaryota > Metazoa > Chordata > Aves > Passeriformes > Furnariidae > Sclerurus > Sclerurus mexicanus. The sequence goes on along the minus strand of VWZF01006291.1, from coordinate 726,122 downwards.
TGCTAGCAATTAAGTGAACAATGGGTTGAATGTTAAGGTTCAGGCAGGGCACTTTAGTGTAATAAGGTGTGGGAATGGGGCTTTTTTTTTTATTTCCAGCTGGTTTCTCCTACTGTTTTATATCTATATTTGGATAGAAAGATTTGCATTGCATTGCTGTCTTTTTTCTTTTTTTTTTTTTTTAACAATAATTAAACCTGCTAAAGTATAGCTGCCTCACATAATAGGACAGTAATTAAGAACTGAAACTTTTAGAGTGGTGCCTGGGAATGGAGGCGTTTGTAGAAAATCTGGAGCGGTGAGTTACTATTTAAATAAATTGTAATTAAAGCTCAAAAGGCTGTTTTGGTCCGTTTTAAGCTTCCCGCAAACTTTGTGCAGTAACAAATAGCAGTGGGGTTTCTCGATTTAGTGTCTGAGAAGTTAGAAGGCAGCTAGAGGGGGTTTGCTGTGCTGGATTTTCTGGGGAGGCAAGGCTGTTTGAGAGCTCTCTTTTGGAAGTGGAGGGAAGGAGTAAAGTAAGAGAAAAGGTAGGCAGAGATGAAGTGGAAGTTGGACCTAAATCTTAGAAAAATCAGACCAAAATCCAAACTTTCTCTGAGTAGTGACAACGCGAGGGACCCAGAATTCAGGGCTGACAGTGATGTGAACACTGAGCAAAGCACAAATTAAGAAATTCCTTGCCTCCCTGAAAGTCTTAGCTTTGTTTACATTGGTAAGCTTCGTGACTGTGATTTACCAGTGGTGAATTTCAACAGAGCCTGCAGTTAAGACAGGGTAGAGGCATTTTTACCATTCTATTTAGTCTTTCTCTAGCAGTGCTTTCTTTAAAATAGAAAAAAAGGCAAAAAAGAAAAAAACAAAAACAGAAAAGCAAAAAGCAAAGCAAGTTATGTCTGTGCAGCCTTAATATTCAGGGCCAGCCCTGGAAAACATGCTATTTACCAGAAGGGGGATGCATTGATTCTGTAGACGCCCCGAAGAAAAGACACAAGAAAAGAATTATATGTTTAATGGCATTGCATTTCCATAGTTAGTTGGTTGCCCTGGTCCTGGAAGCTGGGCTAAAGCTGGGCAGAGGGCGTTTGAGAAATCAAAACAGGAGTTGTCTGTGCTATCCAAGGAAAGAAATTGTGGAGAAAAGGCATGAGGAACAAGCTCAGTTTGTGGAACATAAAGGAAACCTGAGCCCTTTGTGGGAAGGTAATGGAGGCAGAAGAATAAGCAGAAGACAGGGATATGAAAAAGTGGCTTGTGGGTGGATGGGAATAGAGGAGTCATTTAGTCATTTACCTTTGTTATAAATATTTGTATTTCTCGCATATGGAAATAGTGAAAAAAGATGTTAGTGGGGTTTTGGTTGCAAAGGCAGCAAATGAAGTCAGGGCAATTCCATTTTTCATATGGATAGCTCAGCACACATGTTCTGCATTAATTACCTCCATAAATTCTGTTAACCTGGCAAACAATGGAAACATGTTGGTGACATCACTGTACTGCAAAATAAAAATGGCTCGAGCATCTTGATTTTCTCAACATGACATTTGAGGAGATTTCTTATACTATTGGCATTCTACTCCCCCAGTCTGCACCATGATGTTTAGTCATTTGCTCTGTGGTTTATTTTATCTGTGGACTAGCCATGTAAGGACCCAAGCATTCCACAGCCCGTGCCAGCTGGAGCTCTTGATTCATGGAAGGAGAGGTGAAAAACTGGACAAAAATATCAGGGCCCACCTGAGTGTGTGGCTTTCCAAACGTAGCACTTCAGGATTCCCTGAATTTCTTTTACAAGTCTTTTCTTTCTGTGTTTCAAAACCAAACCCACCACGACTCTCTTCACTCGCAGGGTTTTTGGTTTGCTGTGCCCCACGCGAGGATTTTCTTAAAAGCAGATTTTTTTCGGGGGTTGTGGCGTGCTGCCAGCTGATTCACTTGGGGGATATCACAGCCTCCTTAACAAATGAATAGTCATTTCCTGGACTTATTCTCTGGTCCCTGTCTCCAAACTTTCTGTCCTCACAGAGTTATTGATCGTTTGCTGTGATTTTTGTTGCTTTCAGGACCTTGAATATGTTTGAACTGCAGGAAAATGTGTGGGAACTTGGGAACTTTTAGTCATGGGTGTCGTGTGTGCCCAAGAGTCTCTTCTGTGACACTCTTTGATGTCTAGAATTCTAGAAACTGAGCGTGTCATACTAGGTTTGGAATTCTGTTTACCTTAAGTGAACTTGGACATTATGATGCAATATTTATTTTCCCCTCTAAGTTGCTAGAAGCCTTCCCAAGGGGGGTCTTTGTCATGCTCTGGTAGAGCCCAAATCTGTCAGATCTTCAGAAAGCTCAATTCTGTGAAACTAGTGAATACTGAAAATTACTTTTTTTCTTAAGGGAATAGGAGCACAGAAGTAAAAAGAGTTAGATGTGCAGTGTGGCTAAACCCTTTTGAGAAGTGCTTTAGAGCTTATTAAAATGATTGGAGTAATGTTTTTCTTTGAGTTTTAGCTACATGCAACATGTGGTTGCCGTTTTATGTGACTCAGCGTTTGGGTACCCAACAGGACTGACAAATACGACACATCCTGCAAGGGACCCACCTTTCTGGGCTGGGGATGGAGTGGCTGGATTTAGCTAACAGGATCTCATCCGTAGTTTCTGATATCTTTCTTTTTTTTTTGTTTTACCCCTGAGAAAGTTAAACTTGGGTTTTGGAGTTTCGACTCCCTTTCAACACAGTAGCCCCCGTTTTGCCTCCTCAGGTTTAACACAGTGCCTCGCTGCTATCAGATTTAATGCCAGGGTGGTAGAGTAGAATGAGATTAGCAGGATTTGTATTTGAACTGAACTGTGATTCAGGTATGGAAAGGCTTTATGCCTCTTGCCTTTTGTGGGAAGTACTGGGAAAGGACCAATTGGAACTGTTTAAAGGAGATGCAAAGAAGTGAAAGCGACACAGTAATTTGGAACGCATTAAGTTAATCCATTTTTAATTTTTATATCCTTGTCTTAATGAAAAGAACTGGCACGTATCAGCTTTCAGGAAATAGCCTAATAAAACCAAAACCTTATTAGGCCCCTTTGATAAACATTGCATTCCAGCCCACCACCAGTCATATGTTTTTGCATACTTGGAAATTGAGCTTTGTGCCACTTTAACAATATCAAGAGAACTCTCATGTTTCAAACTAATAAAGAAGCAATAAAATCTGTTTTGTCTGTGTTCATCCATGAGAATGGATGGGTGGTTGGCAACGTAACACAGGCAGGTATTCCCAGCAAAAGGCAGTGTAAAGGTGTGCCAGCTTAGTCCTGCAAAGAGAGCTGCTAGTCCATGTGTCATCATTGGAGCAGAAATGGCTTGTCTTTGTTTCCTCCACAATAACTTCTGCAAGGTGCTCACTTAGGACACTGGGCTGTGCCCGCACAGCTCTGTAGAACTGATACAGGTTGAGGAGAGGGGAAGATAAAAAGCTTCCCAAATCCTGCCTTGCCTCAGCAAGGCGGGGAGGAAGCATCTCGTGGTGTTCCGTGGCCGCTCCGAAGGTTTCTGGTGATGTTAGTTCATTTTCTGTTCTCCGTGGGAACCGGTTCCAGTTTTCTCTGCCAAGGGACGGCGCAGCTCTGCAGTTCTGCTCTTTGCAGCCTCTCAGGTGAGGCTTTCGTTCTTGCGCCCGATTGTCCTCGTCCTGTGCGCTGGGGAGACTTGGGGTGGTGGTGTCCCTTCTCCACGCTCAGGCTCCGTACTTAGCAAAAGGAGGGGGACCAGGGGAGAGCTTGTCCTTGGCACCGCGTGGAGGTGATGGGAGCCAGGCTGGCTGGGCTGAGGCGCACAGAGAGCTGTGGCTGGCAGCTGGCACGGCCTGACCCCGCTGTGAGTGCCACCCATGCCCTGCAGCATCAAAATCCATGCTGTGAGCAGCGAGAGGGCTGTTCTGCTGCCACGGAGCCTCCTGGCTTGGCTCTGGGTTTCCAGTTTACAATCCATGCTTTTATTTATAGGCGTTCCTGCATTGCTTATTGCTGTCCTGCACTCCCTCCTTCGTGGCAGCCTTTTGAGAGAGACTTGCAGTGAGATTCTTTCTTTGCCTGCTTCATTTTTCCAGCTGTAGAAAGAGCTGAAGTATCTAAATCTGGCCTCAGATGCTCTTGGGGAGTGTGGTTGAGGAGAAGAGTAAAATCTGGGAGGAAAATTAAATTCTTCCTCTTCAAAAGCTGAGGGAAACTGCCATAAAATTAGAATTGGCCAAATCGTCCCAATTGATGGTGGAAGCTTTTATGTCCTGTAGAAGAAATATTTCGTAGGGTAACTTGACACATATTGCTAATATTTTGTCTTTTCATCTGATATTTGTAATGCAATCTCTTAATTTCAAAAGGAGTTATTTATTGAACATTTAAATGAAAATAATGGAGACTTGGACTATCCAGTCTTTTCTGAAGACTCCTGTGTTCAGTATTGGAGCAACTGGTTTTTAATTCATTTTGGTTTCTGCTTGTTTGTTCATCTCTTGCTCCCACCCTGGTGGAGTCCTTCAGTCAGCAATTTAACCGCAGATTGAACATGACAGTTGCCAAATTTGGAATGTTCTGCACAAAATCACGTTTTGTATTGTACAGTAAAGTGGTGCAGGCAAGAAGGGTTGGAAGTGTTGTGCCTCTCCAAGGACCGTGGGCTGCCTTTGAGCTGTAGCAGAACCCTCACCGAGAAATCTCACGTGTGGAAGAGAGTTGTGTGGTAAACAGGCCAAGCTGTTGGCATCTCGATTGGGAATGTGCTGCAAAGCACTGCTGGCTGTTTTTGGGAGACTTTGCTCCGTGTAGCTCAGTGTCACTTTGCTTTCCAGGGTGTCCCAGGCTGGAAAAAGCTGTAAAAGCGGTGTTAGTAGATGGGGACCTGTGTCATCTCTGGTGTGCCAAGGTCCTTTTCTTCTGAGCAGCGACAACACCTTCATTACATCATGTGAGGGGAAATGCAGGATCCTAATATCACAGGAGACCCGACTTCTGTTATTGGACAAGCAGCAAATCAGGCCCAAGGTGGGCTACTTAAAACCAGGCTTCCCTGTTGGTCACCCTTTTTATTTGCTGTCCCCTCCCAAAGATTTCGTGGTCTGCATCTTTGGCAGCATCAATGCGATAGCTGCTCCTTGCCTGAGCCCTGCCCGTGTCTGTAGGTGTTGCTTTTAGCCTCAGAATAATGCAGAGACACAAAGATGAGCTGGTGCCACTGCTGGGGGAAAGGAGAGTTGAGAAGACTCAGCTCTGTACTTGGAGGTGGATGAAAATCCAGGTGTAAGTCCCCTTGGCTGGGAAGGGTTCACTGTTCTAAAAATGGACATCAGGGTTTGCACTGACTCCACTCTGTCCCACCCCAAAACCAAGTTCTGGCTGACTTGCCACCACAGAGTATTTTCTTTGCTGCTCAGGATTATATGACATGTTTCAATTATGGGCACTCACCATTTTTTAATTTTTTTAAGGTTGCACAGCAAATTTAGTTTTTCCCATTTGCTGGCATTTTTTTTTTTAATAACTAATTAGTGTAGTTCTAAACTGACGGTTTGATGCCAAACAGGAAAAGACAAAATGATGGTGGTTTCTTGTGTGTTGGGGCTTTTTTAACTTCTAATGGGAAATGTTAATTAGTTGAAGAGAAAATATTTTATGTGTCTTACGACATTGGCTATTGCTCTGTGTTCTAGTTAAAAATCTGACTTGGAAATGCTTTCCAATGGTGAGCAAGGCTGTTGTACAGGAGGACCAAGTCCCTGATTTTCAGAATCAGTTTTCAGGTTGCTCAATTTAATAGCACTTGCAGTGTTTAAATACCAGTAAATTTTCCTTTAGAATTGCCACTAGTTTTAAAGCGAGTTAATTGCATGATGGGAACCAACGCAGGACACTGAGATTGTTAGACAGCACTTTATTTATCTACTTATTTATTTGAAATAGTTTTATAAGAGCTCCTCTGTGTCTCCTTAGCATAACCAGCAATCCTTTTCAAGGCATTCTCTCTGAAAGAATCAGCAGCGGCAACAAAACTGTTTTAGCTAATTTAAGAGTTCCCCTTGGTAACTGGCTGGTCAGCCTCAGAGATTTCTGTAGGAGCTGGCTCGGTGATCCACAGTTCTGCAGGAGAAGGAGATAGAAGGAGAGCAAATGAGTTGTGTGAGAAACTCATAAACTTCAGAAAGAGCCTGGAAATCCTGAGCCCCTTTCATGTGGCCTGGCTTGTAAAACTACCTCTTCGTTCCCTTCTGGAAAGCAGTAATAGAAGGCAAGTTATTAGCTTTGCTTTGGGATATAACACGCAACCCCTTCCTCTTTTTGGGACAGTATGCAAACCCTTCCTCTTCTGTTTCTCCATGTAAGAACATCCCAGCTGTGGTTAATCATTCCAAAGCCAGGGTGGTATCTGACCTGCAGCTACAATTGCTTCCCAGCCATGCTCTTCACTGTTGGTTGTTACACTTGCACCTCTATTTTTCTTTTTGCCTTTACTTAAGTGACACAATTCCCTTCATTGAAGAGTGGCAGAAGTGCACACCTTACACAGGATGGTGTCATGGGAGAGGTTGGAACTCCCTTCCAGTTTCCTCTTTCCTCTAGGAAATACTGGGCTATAGGATGCTTAAATACTTGGGATGCTTTAATGCTTGTAGGGCACTTGGCTTTCATTTCCCTTGAATTTTCTGTGGAAAGAAGCGTGGGTCACACTGGTACGTGCCTGCTGCTGATCTGACTGAATGTATTTTCATGATATGCTTCATGAATCGGTTCACAAAAGGCACATGGTCAGGTGTTGTGTTTTGTTACATTGAAGGATCTATCAGGATTGAAATAAGTTATAATGAATTAATGTGTGAACCAAATGCTTGTGTAGAGATTTAATTTTTTGCTTTATACTAACCCTACCAATGCATTAAAAGAAATAGCTAAATCAGACAATATCTGATCCATTCTGTATGTATTCCTTCAGTCTTAGTGTAGGGGAATGCTGTTTTCTCCTTCAGTTTTCATATTAATATGCAGTGTTAGGATGTACAAAATGCCTCTCCCTATCCTTTTTGGTCAGGGACCAGGATTATTGCAGCTTTTAAGTTCTGCATTAATTGTTTGCTCTCTGTCAAGGTGTGCAACTCTCTTGAAGTCGCAAGGAAAAGGAGCATCACAGGAGCTATTTTCAGAGCAAGGAAGCCCTTTTTTATCAGGTTACTACCTGAAAAAAAAAATGTTTTACATTTCAGATACTAATAAAGAACAGTACACACATCTGAACAAGAAGCCTTCTGTAGCCAGTGTGGAAACCTCCCTTCTAAGGGTTTCTGAAATGTAGGGAAGCACGTTTGAGTGTGGAAAAGCAGCTTGCCCAGTGGTTCCAGGTTCCAGAATTCCTCTGAGACCTTCCTGCAGGAATTCCTGCTAACCTGGAAAGTCTGCTGGGAGAGACAGGCAAGGAACTGACCCTTACAGAGGTGGACTAGAGAGAGATGCTGAATGCTGATCCCTCAAGGGCAAGATGGAGCTGTGGGATCACTTGGCAAGTCTAGAGGGGGAAACTACCACCAGGTTGTGAGGCTGTTGCCTGTTTATTTTTTCCAGATGTCACTGATGAAATTGGACTGAATTCATGCATTTCAGAGTGGCTGCAATCATGTTTTCAAGAAGCTCATTCTTAAAGAATAAATGCATTACTTAAGTTTACTCCTGAGTGATTTGCCTTAGCAACTTATTGCCAAGTAATTTACCTCAGCAGTCACACTTCCTTCACCACCATGTAGTGCAGATGCACAACAAACATATCTGTCTTATCCCAGGAGATCCGTAATCTGTGGGAATTTGTACTCACAAACCCGAGAAGTGCACTTTTTCCTTTTGAATTTTTATTAGTATTTCCTTTTTACAGATGCAAACCCTGCTCCAGAGTGGTGTGCCTAAGGCCCTTTGCACTCAGTAAAGGACTGATTTTCCTTTGTGTAAGTGACTGAGGACTTAATTACTGATAAATTTAGAGCTAAGAAATATATAATACTGGGTTATGCTCTTGCTGTAAGATTAGTGAAGTCATTTTCTATATTGATACAGGTAAAAATTCACAGTAGTGTTGGTTTTTTTGGAAGGGGTGCATAACTGCAGGGGGAAACATTTCCCTCCTGGATGGCAGAGCAGCTCATTCCTGGTGCTATAGCACTGCATATACACACACACACAACATAAAAATGTGTGCTCACATAAACAGAAAATGTATATATTTATGGGTGTTTACAACATTTCTAATATTGTACACCTGCTTTTCCTTACTGTGTCTCCTCCTCTACATCCTTATTAACAGTAAAAATATGCTTTCATAGCTCTCTATTTTTTTTAAGTGATGTCCCAAATTAAACAGCAATTAGAAGGAGAATGATGAAATAATACAAATAGCTTAACTTAGCAGATTCACAGATAATTTCCCTCATTTCTTTTTTCTTGGAGTATCAATACCCATGCCATCTGGTTCTGGGAGCAGTGACAAGCCTTCAGGCTTGCAAATAGAAGCTGAAGCTGCTCAGACTGCTACAGTGGCCACCTCTAATAGAGCCATTGTTCTCAGGTGTTAAAATTCCCTGGCACGAGATGAGATTTATTTATTTTCTCGTTATCAGTTATTTTCTTACACACCCAACGAAAGTAAGACCAGATCTCAGATAATAAATACTGAAGTTGCACAGATTGGTGTAGCTACAACCATGTAGTGTACTAATGTACGTGTTGTGTACTAATAGTTCATTGGTTTGTATTGCTATAGAGATTATTTTTTTTTTTTGTACAGTGTTTTGTATCAATTCACTTGTTCTGCTTCATGTTGATAAAGAAATGCTTAGTTAGGGAACTGGGTGATTAAGCACTTGGAGACTATATGGCCAAGATAAGGAACAGAATTTACTTTTGTGCTAGTAAAAAACAAGTAAATGAAAAAGAAGAATATCCTTTAATTTGGATGTATGCATTTCTTTTAGACACCCATTGTGTTTAAAAATGAGTACAAACACACTGTGACTTGATTGACTGGAAAGTGTCTGTCAGTGTTTACAAATAAAATATTCCTTGCGCTGAAAAGCTTTGTATGGTTAAAAAAAGAAAGATAACAGCAAGATTAGCAATTAATTGATGGCTCTCTTTAAAAGTCGGTTTCTCTGAACTCGTAACATTGTAAATAATTACTTTTGTATCTAATGTGTTACACATGACATTTAGAAAACACTACTGCAAGACAATCTGAGAACAAATTAGATCAGAAGGAAGAAAGAACTGCAGGAAAGACTTTAATCAGCATTCATTATTTAGTCCTCTATTCTGAGAAAATTCTATATGCCAAATACAGGCCTTTAATCAAATAATGATTCAAATATTCAGATCTCACCGGCGCAGTTTGGATGCGTTGACCCAAATTTCAGGCATCCAAGGGGAAAACGCTGCAGTTCGTGCAGCTGATAGAAGAGTCCTGTTCCCACCCCCTGCTGTAATTAATTTAGCCAGCCATCCATTGTTTGGTTTTTGTCACTTTTGTTTTCCAAAGTTCCCCTTCTGCTGTTCATACTGTGTCTTAAGATAAACAGGACAATCCTTTTCATTTGTCTGTCTCTTCTTTGTAGCTCACTGCCGGGCCACCTGAACAAATCAGCCGCTCGCAAGGTCCTCAGATAAACACGTCTCCTGGTCCGGGGGACTGAGGTTAACTGGACAGGGGCAAACGAAACTCACTCCTCTTGGTTTTGTCTTCTTTTGCAGTTAATCTCCTGGATTCCAAAACAATTCAAGGGGAGCTGGGCTGGATCTCCTACCCATCGCACGGGGTGAGTTCACCAGACCGTGAAAGGGGAAAGTGCCGCTGCAGACCCGTGTGCTCTTTAAGCACTGTTTCCTCTTCAGAGGGCACCGTGCAGCGATGCTGGTTGTTGGGAGCCTCCAAACCAGCCCGCTCTAAGCTTGCAATGCATGGCTTGCACAGCCACGGTGCCTTCTCTGCAGAACGTGCAGCACACCCATGGCAACTCCAGCAGTTGGTGGAGAAAAGTGAAAGCAAGGGGTGCCTTGAACAACAACCAAAAAGATCTCTTTAGGTGCTATTTCTTCTTCTGTTGTCAAGTGTATTCCTAAAAGCTTTAACAGGTCTGCTTCATTGTGTGATTTCCTAATTTATTCAGACGGAAGTAGCAGAAGGAGGAAAATATGTGGACATAAGTAGGTGATGTAAGTACTTATCTGGTAACTTCTGTGCTGAAGTGTTGCTGAATCTTTCAAGTCCTGTTACTTATGGCTTACATTATTATTAAAGAAGTGTCTAAATAATGTTCTAGTTGGTTTGGGGATTTTTGTTTGTTTACCTTGTATCTAGAGTCACAAATCTAAACGTTCTATTTGAAGATACAGAAGTGCAGTCTTACAGCATCTGTGCTTTTGAACTTGCTGCTTCCATCATTTGTACATAAGTTTAGCCAGCAGTCTCTCCTGAAAAAAATGTGATGACTTAATATCAGTGTGTATGTGTCCAGTGATGCTGATATCTTCACATCTGTGGAATGTGTGTTTGAATGTAAAAACAGTCCATTACTCTTCCTTTCTACATTCTCCATTACTCTCATTCTACATTCTCTTCCACTTCTGCCACTTGTGCCTGTCCTCAAGGTCCCCTTCCCCTATGGCAGCCTTATTTTAGTTTTTGACCTTTAGGATGGCAACTCCTCTGAGGTTTCATGCATCTCTGTGTCTTCTACCGAATGAGTAAACCTCTGTCAGAGAGCTCTGCCACTTCTGAGTGCTTGGGGAAAACTCTCACTAGTCTTGATTAGGGCAAGGAGTTACCAGTCAGAGTCCAACAACTGTTCCTTTCCCAAACCAACCACTTTTTGAATTCTCTTTGGTTTGTTTGCAGGGTTGTGAACATCCAAATTTCGATTTTTTTTGTTGCTTTGGGCATCTGTTAATTCACCTTTTTCACTTTTAAAGAGATTGCTGTTAACAGTACCTTTGCACCTCGGCCTTATGGGATTCGGTTGTTAATATTGAAGTTGTGCCTTCTTGATATTAAGTATTATTCAGGTGTTCAGCAGTATTTAAGATTAAGGTTTGGGGCTTTTATTGAGTTTACACATGGGTCTCTGTCTGTGCCTCTGCATAAAATTGTTCCATCCTCATGGGGAAGAAGTGGGAAGAGGGTTCATGTTTCTTTCCAGTGGCTTTTCCTGCTGACTTCTCCCAATAAGAAACCTCTCTAAACAGGATGTCCAAGAGGGAACTCTCCAGCAATTTCCAACTCATCAGTTTTTTTTTATTTTATTTTTCTTTCTTTTGTCTTCACTTGCATTTTTTTCTTGTTTCCCTTTTTTTTTTTTTTTTTGCAAAGTCTTTCCCCCCTCCCCTTTCTCTCCCAGCTGCCCTGCCCTCCTCTGCTTTGCTCTTCTGCTCGTTGCAGCTGTGCAGATCTGCTGCTCTCCTCCCTGCAGCTGTGTCACTCGCCTTGGATGCCTGAACCAGTTGGTAGGGAATGATACAGGGTATCTTGGGGGCTATAAGAAAAACAGATGTGCTGCAATACCCCACCAAAAAAAGGGCCCCCAGATCTGTCAAAGCAATTTTTTTTTTTTAGCTCCTGTGAGTTTTGGTCAGGTAAATCCAGCACAGCTTGTTTGTGTGTGCCTGTACATGTTGTTCCTATTTACTGCAATATCCATGGATATCGAAACCAAAGTAAATCATGGAGTTGCCCTGATGTTCTTACAAGTTAATGGAATTCTTAGTTAAAAATCATGTGGTAGTAAATCACTGTAGATCATATGCTGTGATTTTTTCTAAGGCAACTGAGACTCTAAGCTGTAGTCTTCAAAACACTGTGAAATTTTAAGCTTACATATTGAAATACAAATGTAAATCATGGCAATAGTAATGTTTAGCCTATCCAAATTGGCATTTTGCTGTAAAATGGTGACAACTTGAACATCGTGTGCAAGAGATGCCTTCTTTCTTACAGCCCTTTATTTATAGTCAGTTAATTAAACCTGGTAAATATGGCTGTGTCTGTCTCAGAACTAACTGAAATATGAACTTAAACTTCAGTGGAAAAACATTGTAATAAAGATGTCACATCATATTGAAAGATTGCTAATAGCACAGTGATGATTTACATGGTAAAGCTAATAGAGCTACACTCGAGGCTGTGACTCACAAATGAGAATATTGGTGTTGTGCCAGCTCCTCTCCAACATGCAGCAGTGTTCTCATAAATGTCTGTACAGCAAGGCTGGTGAGTGACAGAATTCAAAAAAATAATTTAGCTGAAGTGTTTAATAAACCTCTTACTAGGTTAATAATTTTATTTTATCAATACATCCTATTAATTTATTTCTGGCGAAATGACCCAAATGAATTGATTGCCATTCTAGCATTCAAGGGTTCTTCTTTATTCTTTTAAGTCGGCCTCAACTTGGACATATATAATAATAGCTTTCCAGAAATTCCTGAATATTCATGGTAAGATTTATAGCTCATTTGTATTCCAAGGTTTCTGTGTCCCACACCGGAGCACGATAATGGCAGCGTTTTAGACTATGGTTAGTAATATCACCCTCCAAGAATGTGATCTCTCCTTGAACCATCCCACACAGCCAGAGCCTTGGCGTCAGTAACACTGAGCTGGTCAAGCTCGTTAAAACCCCTGAAGGACAAAGCATCAGCCCCCCTAGATAGCAAGGCAGGAGAATTAAAAAATAAAACAGCGGGTTTTGTTGATGCTGGAGCACGATTGGCAGCGGCCACGAGGCCTCTGTCCTGTGCCACCACCTCCAGCACCTGCCTAGGCAACCTTTTTGTAATGCCAATCATTGAAATACCGGCTCTGTTTCTATAGGTTTCATTACAGGGGGAAGAAAGAAGAGCTGCTTAGTCTGTGCAGTGCATATTATTGATATGCTGATTAAGCATAACGCAAATGATCATTAAGCGTAATTCACGTAAATTGCAGCAGCACAGATGTGGGGGTTGGGGGGATAAAGCAAGTCACTCTGGTAATGGACAATAGAAATGTGATGGCTAATTCATACAGGGCAAAAAGAGTACAGTCTAAATCCTGCTCTGCATATTCATGTGACTAGTTGTATTGGTTTCTTAGTAAGAAAGATGTATCTGACTCCTGCTCCTTGTTCTTTGGCAAGTTTGGGAAAAAAAAATACATTTGTGACATAATGTAATATGTAATATAAAATGTGTAATGTAAAACCCCCACATTTTTGACATAAAGTAAGATGTAAGATAAAAAATACATTTGTGGCATAAAGTAAGATGTAAGATAAAAAATACTTCTGTGACAAATAATCACAGTCAATTCATTCTGCAGTCACCCAGCTTGTGACTCAATCTTTGCATATTTATTAGTCAAATTTATGGGCTTGAAATTTTGGGGGCACTTTTTATTCATGTAGTCAGTAGAAAAGTAAAAGAGAAACCACGCTTATCTTGTTCTGCTTGTAGCTAGAGAAGAGAACGTTCTGGCATTTTTTCACTGTCGTGTAATAGGTAATTGTTAAAAAAGAAACTGAACAAGTCAAAAAACCCTAATCAAAACAAAAACCAACCCTACCAAAGAAATACCCAACCACAGCGTGTTCTGTACATGACCAAAACCAGTAAAATGAAGGCGAAATGTAAAAGACGGATTGGGAAATAAAGATACTGTCTTTGAGCTCAACAGTTTTATAGATCCCTAAGATTTCTTTGAGAGCTGGCTGTGCTCAGCACCTTAAACTTTTGGGCACGTACTTGAGCTGCTGACTGTACACTGAAATACTTTGCAATCTGGTGTGAATAACCTTGTTTTTTTTCTTAGTGGTCACTCTCCTGACCATTTGAACAAAGCAAGCTGATCATTTCAGTAATGAGAACTGATTCATGAGTATTAGAGGAGAGAAGGATAAGATTCCCAGCTCCTGTAATAGTTTGTGCTGTGCTAGGAAGGCCAGAGCCCGCGTGACTGAGATTAATGAGTTTTTCCATCAACCAAAATTGGGTTAGAATCAAAAAATCCCAGTGAAAGTGAGGAAAATGCCTCCTTTCTTATATTTCCAAAGCCTGCAAGTAGTTTGTCACATTAGGCTGTATTACTGCCTACCCAGGATACTGGCAGTCTCCTTGGCTTCGTTTGTTCTGGTTTCAATAGCTGGCTGATGTGTGGCACTGTAAAAACTTCTGGGCCTTCTTTTTGGGGGATATCATGGACTCGGTGACTGCAGAAGAGTCTGCCTGAAATAAGCACTTGGGTGTCCCTTGTGACTCGATGGAGGCAGAGGAAAGCTTGTGCAGAGTTGTTTTCTGGCTCCGAGGAAGGTGCGCTCAAGTGGCGTTCGGGGATCAGTTACTCAGGTCGCTGTGCACGGGAGGTTTCTGTTCGTGTAGGCGAAGTTTTGAAGATTAACAAGTATTTCCGTGAGTGGTGGAAACGATGAGGTTTGTTTTCCTGCAGCCTTGTGTCTTGCTGTTAATTGCATCCTGCGATAGAAGGGTTTTGGTTTTTTTATTTCAGTAGGTCCTTAATGCCAATGGGTTTCCTCCTGCCGTGCTTCAGTCTTCCCCTCGCCTGGGCACACACAAAGTTTCCCTTCCTTGCACATGTCCTGTATTTTCACACCCCTGCACAATCTTAGGACAGCTGAGCTGTCAAAAAGACTTGAAACCGGCCAAAGAAAAATACGAAAAATGGAACACCCAATTTTAGTTTTGTTTTGATACTGACTGACATCTCAGTCTGTGTTCATTTTTTTAATTTTTTTTCCTGACACCAAACTCGTCAACTTCTAAGGGGGACTGTGCTGAAAGTGGGCAGTGTTGCTGGAATCACCAGCTGGTTCTGAAAATGAGTTTCAGAGTAAAGCAAATGATATCAAGGGACTGGTATGAGACAAAAGAGTGAAACTGAAAGATATCCTTGCAAAATAAAAAATAAGTCCTTGGTTTAAAAATGAAGACAAGCACGTTGTGCTATTATATACTTTTCTTTTTCCTATTCCTTAGCAGTGGAACTTCCGTAGTACTTCTTAAAACAATGTGTTCTGCTAAAATCAGGATTTGTCTGTGTTTAGCCTGAGCTCTGGTCTCCTTACAACTTCTATTTCCTACTGTCACCCTGCCTTTCACAACTCGTGCATCAGCTCTGAAATGCAAGCAGACTATTTTGACGACTGAAAGTCAAACGAACCACTTGGGATCCTGGTTTTGTGAGTCACAGACTTTGTTTCGTCTTGTACCGAGTGCCTGATTGGGAAAGTAACATTTTTTTGTTATTATACTCTTTTTTTTTTCTTCACTACAGTATGTGCTTGTGGGGCGCACTGAAAGTGTATTTGTTTTACTTCATTCTCCTTTGTTTTCAAAATAACAAAAGAGACTATGTTAAAAAATAAAAGCACTTTTACCACAGCTTTCATAAGTTTTTTGCTTTCGCCTTCGGTTTTCTGTAATCAAGCGTGTGCTGTTTCTCGTTTTCAGACTTTCTGTTTTCTTCCTACTAGAATAAACCCATTTGAATGTATCACTGTAAAGTGAATGACTTTGCTTTGGAGGGAGACTTTTAAAATCCTGCCTAATTTTTTGACCTCAAATCTCTTTATTCACGCTCAGAGCCTTGAATCAGAAAGCAGTGGTGGTTTCTTCAGGTTGCGGGTGCTGCTTTCATACAGAATCTGAACAAAGAAAATTATTTGTGCTGTACTTTCCCCCCTCTTTCTGATAGTTTGATGTTGCTGCGAGTAATGGGTATGAGACGTGCCAGATGAATATGGTAATTCTGGGAGCAGTGTTATACTGATGACAGCATTGTTTAGCACTGCTTTCTGAATAAATGCAAGTTTTGGTGGTGTCTTCACGAGTAGCCGAGGGCAGAGCGTATTTTTGTTCTACTGATCTGGCTTTGGCTTGTGTTTTCTCTGTGCGCTGTCTTAACGCTGCTTGCATTAAGCATGCATTCAAAAGGGAAGTTTAAATCAAAAAATGTAGGTGGAGTTGACTGAAGAAATGAGGGGAATGTTTTTTGGGGAAAAAAAAATCGAGATTATGCATATTACTGCAGAATTTTATGTGTGCCTGGTCTCGTTAGGAGTTGTTACCAGAAAGAAATGTCTTTTTAAAATGTGATATTCTTAATATATGTTCTTTTGCTAATTGTAGTCTGCATTGCATTCATTTGAAAAATTCGATGTGATCATAACAGTACTGTGTTTGAGTCCATTTTTAAAACACCTTTTAACTTGACCTAAAGTACAAACTGTGCTGGTTTCTGTTCATGATTTTTAAGAGAAGGAGAAAGCCATCCCCTCCCCCCCCCAACTTTTTACTGTTACTTCAAATTATGAGATTTTATTAAAAAAAATAATTGAAACAACAAAAACAAGAGTACAATAAGGGCAATGTCGTTGTACTGTATCTTATAATGAAAAATACAGACAGCCTCCCCATATTTTATTAGCCTCATCAGTCCTTTTATTTCCTGGTAACAGGGTTGGATATCAGTTTTCTGTGGTTTCAAATTTAAAAAAAAAAAAAAGGAAAAAAAAAGAGAGAGCAAGTTTTGGCTTCCATTCCAAGAGTTAAATAAAGATCTTTTTAAAGTTGGAAGTGCAGATACTTCAGCTTCCAATTTTCCTTTTTAGCTTTCAAAGCTCTGAGACGACATCATTCTCCTCGTGGGCAGAATTTTATTTCTGTCAGCAGAAAGGCAGGCCATTTGTGAGAAGTTCTCTCAAACAGCCTCATTGCAGGAGGGTTTTTTTTTTTATTTTCCTTTTGTAAAGAAACACTTGCTTTATAATTTTATTCTTTTCTGCTGAATTTATTTGAATAAACCAGAACAGAGCAAAGTAAATGCAATAACTGTCAGGAAATGCAGCATTATTTATCACAGGGGCACACTACAGTCAATTTTAAGACTGTTTTTATAACATCAAGCCCACAAGACAAGTAACTACAGTCTCCAGTTAAAAACGCCCATAAATGTTTTCTCCTGATAGCTTTGCTGTGGCTGGAGGTTATATTTATGGTCCAAATTGTTTGGGTAAGTCGTTTATTCTAGATATCTGTAAAAAAGGGGAAAAAAAGAAAATATATCTGAAAATATTCAGTGTGAAATGACTGCCCGTGTAGAGGAGTATTTTCTACGCTGTAAAATTGTGTTTTTAAAAGGTTTTGGGAAGCAGGAGTGAGTGCTGAAATAGCGAGACGGAGGGTGATGTTCCAAGGCAGGGGACGCACATGTTGCTTCATTTCCTGAGCTGTTTTGAAAGCAGCCTGAGGGCCGTGTTAATTAATTAATTCCCTAATTTTCGCACGCTTTACCTTCCCCTGGAGCATCTTCCAAGCTCCGAGAGCGCCAGGGGCGGGCGGGGCGGGAGAAGCATCCTGCGCTCCCCGGGTACCAGGGGCACCGGGACAGCATCTTCCCTTCTCCCCGCTGCTCCCGACCCCTCTCCGGGATCGTCAACCGAGGGGTCACCCCAAAACACCCCGGTGGTCCCCCGGGAACCGCGGAGGAGGAGGAGAAAGAGGAGGAGGAGGAGTGTGAGAGCATCACCCACCGCGCTGCTCCCCGCGCAGCCCCGCCGGGATCCCGCAGGGCGCTCCTCGCTTGCCGGGAGGGTTGGAAACCCGGCGGGTTTAGCTTAGGACAGTGTTTCGGATAAAGCTCGGCAGGTGGCGATGTTCCTTCGGAGCCGCTGTCCCTCCTGTCCCCGCTGTCCCGCTGGGACAGGCTCCGCCACCACCTTCCTCCATCCCCCTCGGGAGGATGCTGCCCACCCCAAACCCGCTGGTTTTGGCTTGGAGCAGGAGGTGTTGCGGTGGAATGAGCGTCTCCCGTTTGTGTTCTGCTTTCAATCAGTGGCTGGGCTCTGTGAAGGATATGCCGGGGTTAAGGGCGCTCTGCGCCGTGTGTAGATACCATCTTATACATAACACGGTGATGAAATCTCAGAGTTCTACTCCGTGACATTTGGCCCTCGCATCTGTGGGTTGGTTTTTCCTCCCTCGGTGTCTCTCAGGCCAGAACTCCGTTTCCAGCTGTCGGATTTTCGGGGGCCCCAAAGGGTAATTAAGACGTGCGGGCCGATTGCTGGTTGTCTGTCCGCGCGAGCACAAATGGATGAGTGCTGTGTTGCGGTGTGGTTTGTGCCTGGTTGCGTTGCACAAGTAGGGGCAGTCAACACCCGTCCTTCCTCGAGGGCCTGGCAATTGATTTTAGTTAGACTCCAGGGGGAAAAAAAAAATCTGAATTGCTCTATGGTCTTGTTTTAAAACAAAATAAAAACCTAACCCCGAAGTGAATCTTTTAAGTCTACGGGAAAGTTTCTGTTTACAGTAGCTGAAACTTGGTTTCTAAATTGGATGTCAACGTTTATATGCTGTGCTTTCTGAATAGAAGAGCTGGGGAGAGGTAGGAATTAGGATCCTATATCAATTGTTTATCTTGGAATGTTACAGGTACAGTTTGACCACTAATCCTTTAACTAGTTCCTGTTTAGACTTCATTGATACTGACAAAAATGTTGTTGTGAATTGACTCGTTTCAAGTTCATTCACCCCAAAGTTATGACTGATGGGAGAGGGTGATAATGCTGGTTGTGAACCAGGCTGAGGAGTGGCATAAATCAGAACCTACTTTGCACTTGGAATCTTTATTAAAATGTGGTACTGAAAGGTGTCTCAGTTTCAGAGACATGGATTATCAGAGAAATATTAAGAAGTCATTTAGAAGAGTTGCCAGGAGATCATTTCCTCCACCCAGTCCCCTGCTCAGTGCAGGACCTTTGCTAAGGTCCTGTCAGGTCAACAGCTATGGTTTTGGATAGCAGAGCCTGGGAAGTCTCTGAGGATGGAGGTACCACAGCCCCTGCAGGCAACTTGTTTCAATGCTGCCCAGGCTTCTATGGACAGAATTCTGCCTGATTCCTACCCTGAGTCTCTCAAGACGTACTTTGTGGCTGTTTTCTCTTCCTACACCATCTGCTGTTACCGACAGGAGTTTGTGTTTGTTCCCTTTCAAGTTGTTGCAGTCTGTAATTAGATCATTCCTTAGCTTTTCCTTTTTACAAGACTGAACGCTCCCTGTGTCTCTGCAACACGTGTGTTTGTCCTCTGACTGCTGTGCTATCGAGCAATATTATTAGGTATGATTTCCGTGCTTCCTTAGCGGGAAGGTTAATGTGGAAAACCTTTACTAGGATGGCAGGAAAAAATCCAAGGATGGGATAAAGTAAGAACGTAGGTGTTATATCTGTGTGACTGACCGAGTGTTTCAGTCTAGAAACAACAATGTAGTTTGTTTTACCTTCCTTTTACGACCCAGGGATTTAACAAGGATAAGCTAAATGGGTTCTGGAGGGATTGAGTTTTCTTGAGAAGAGATGGTAACAGCATAGTATGGCTTATTTGTCCTAAAAATGAGAAGTCTGGCCCTATACTAGCTTGTGATCCAGAAGTTCTTACAATGGGAGACATGTTTGTCTAAAATCTGCATGTTTTCAAGGCCTTTTCCAACCTTAAGAGCTTTTTCCATTATAGCAAAAAAGTCTTGAGCTTGTATTTTCTGCTCAGAGGGGAGGCTTTATTTGTTTAAGATTCAGTAACAGGAGTGCTTTTTGAAATTGAATTTTTTGGAGTTGGTTTAGTTGCCTGTGGGTTTTTTGTTTGTTTGTTAAAAAAGCAAACATGTTTCCTGCGAATGAATAGGAAACAGAGGAAGAGAGGTAAGGCAATAAAAGCAGCTGAACTGAAGGTGAGGACTCTGGGTATAATGACATTAAACATTCAAGTCTATGTGCAGAGTTGTCAGGTGTGAGGGCGAGTGAAGAATCAAGATTGAAATCTACAGAAAGCAACCTGGATTTAAATTGCTTATAAAGCTATTTCTGCTGCCTTCCATCTGGGAGACTTGAAGCTTCTTTCCCACGTGACAGTAGGGAATAAAGATGCCACAACAACCTTCATGTTGCAGAGAAAAGACAGGACCCTTTGCCTTCTTTGAGAGGGAGAGAGCTTGGCTTAACTCCTGGCTTCCCTGTGACTGACTCCTTTCTTCATATTCCAGAGGTGGATTTGGGGACATTTGTGACTGTCATCTGTTCCAAACTCTGTCCTCATGAACCTCTGTAAATACTAGAAGTTCAAACAAGCAGGATTCTCACTTTTCCTCTTTTCTTGTGCTGTCACTGCAAAATTACAATCCCAGCCAGAGTTTCAGAAGTTAATTTTCTTCCTGAGCGTGTAGTTTGATACATAATGTGCAACGCATTCCATCAGGCTTGTGGGATGTGTAACCTGGCAAAGCAAACATTGCTACTGGAGCTCGAGCGTTTATGTTCCCTGATATCCTTGTGTTACCTGTTTAACTTTCACTAATATTTTTGTGACACTTTATTAATAAACATAATGTATCCACGATGGTGATTTAATTTTACCCTGAAACCTGGTAATAAATGTTTGAACTGCAGAGCATTTACATGGAAGTGTTTTAGCCTGAAGAAATGTTTAGAGGAGAAGCTGAGCTGCACTTCTCCTGATGGCACAGTAATTCAGCAGTGTATATTCAGAAGTAAATGGTTTTCAGATTAGCACATCTTCTTACAGTGAAAACATCCAGAGGGGTGAACGTTAATCAGATTGGCAGAAAAGGAGTGTGTGGATGAAGGACAGGCAGGGGTGGTGAAGTAATGCACAAAATAAACGTGCAGCCCAGGTGGAGCCTTTCCCTCTCCTACGTGACCGAATTGCCAGAGCCAGAGGGCTCCTGAATTGTTATTCTCTTTTACACTGGGAGCTAACTGGAGGTATCTGCAAAGGACACGTGTGACTAAAGACAGGTATTGGTTTTAGAGCACAGGGGATGGGATTGGATGGGCAGACAACAGTTACCCATCCATGAACAAACTCCCTACTGAGCATCAGCACTGTCAAATTTTTAATCCACATGGTGTTTTAAGAGAAAGCCACGCATTGTCTGCCCTGGGCTGTAGCAGAGTGTGGAATATGGGCCACCCCACTGCTGACTTCCTGAAGAGCTTGGGATTTTTGTTTTAAAGTGTAGATGAAGAAAATGTAAGCAGAAACTGAGAGAACGGAGGACATTTTGAGAACAGTAAATGCTGAATGTTGGTGTTCTTAAGATTTTAGGCAAACTAACATATCTGGCATGCTACATTTTGAAACTCAGCTGTGGCATGTGACTGCACTAGTGCAATGTCTTGATTTAGAAGGTGGAGGGCAGCATTAAACTCACAGAGCTAATTTGCTAGGTTAAACCATTATTAATAGAGACACAAAGTGAAAGGTCTGCAATTTGTGTTACATAGGCTGAAATGTGGTGACTTTCAAGTCAGAGCAAAGTATGGTTTTATTTGACTCAGAGTAGTGGTTTTATCAGAAGAATGGCAGGTCTCCATATAGAAGGTGTAAAAGACTACTCTAACCTGTTATTGAGTATATAATTTGCATTAAGTATATAATTGTTTGTGTCTATGTCCTTTTAAAAACAAAGAATTCAACAGAGGAGCAAGGAAGTATCTGAACTGAAGGTATGCCCTTGGTCTCTTGTAATGACTGATGTGCAAAAGCGTGCTGGGTTATGTCTGCCGTCCTATTTTACGCTAAATATGAAATGTGTATTTAATTGTTTCTGACATGTTTGGAAGCGAACTTTTTTAAGCCATATGCATTTTAACTGGTGCATGTTAGAGGTGTTTACAAACACCAGTCAAGTGTGATGTAGGTTTGTTTAACCTGCTTTACTAGTTGAGTTAAAGGCAGTGCCGTGACCAAACGTAAACAGGCTTTGGCGTGGCCACTTGCCCTGGGTTTTATTTAGGAACCAAGTTCATTTAGTAACTAGAGCACTGTTTTATTTCTCTTTGGCTGTGCCTTGCTTAGAAAAACTGCTTTTAAAGATACGCATTCAAATCTTCCTTTTGCATTCTTCAGTGAAACAGAGAGTTTTAATTAAAACCTTACAAGTTTTTTCTTTTGTTTTCCTGTTCAAACTCAGCAAAGGGTACTCATCCAAGAAAGACCTAGGAAATGGACAAGAAGCAGTCTGCTTATCATTTCTGTTTTGTTGGTTTTTGTGTTTTTCTTTTCTCCTTTTTTAATGAAAATGTGATTATAAAACCAAAAAAGAAGAGAAAAACAAAACTGCAAGTGCTAGCAGTACATTCAGCTTAGATTTTTACTGCTGAATTTCCCTCGTTCACCCCTGCAGCAAGAACAGACCAGCTTCCCTGTTTGTGTCTCTTGCCAGTGAATGCTTTGGTCCAGTTGTTCCCTCTTGTTACCCACAGCAAGATTCTACCCACCGTATGGGAGCAGTTTGCTGGATATATGTGTGTGTGTGTGGTGCTGCCTCATAGCTTGGGTGTTCTTTTGAGATACAAGCATTTTAAAGTTGATTTTGTGCCCTTCTGTCAAAGGTTGAGAGATGGTGTAAGGAGTGTTGTCAGTGCAAGGCTGTTCTCCAGCTGTGGTGCACATCTCTGCAAGATCTGTGTATACAGATACATGCTCCTGTACACTGTGTTACTGACCAAAAAAAAGTGATTATATATAATTTATAGGGGAAAAAAAAATCTCCATTTACACAGTTACAATACTAAAACTCACCATTTACGTAGTTACAGTATCAGAATTGAATCCTGCCACGTTTAACTTGTTCCAGCAGGGCAATAGGTTTCAATATAAATCCTGGGGGTTTTTTGTCCATCCCTAATAACTTTTGCAGAGTGTCTTTCTGATTTCAGCCACATTTAACCAGAGGGAGCCAGGTATGAAAGGTCTCAAACTTCCTCAGTTCCTGTCTTTCCTGTAAGGAGGTCTTAGTATTGTGTTGTAGTTATCAACCATGGAGGGCTGCCATTTAAAAAGGCCAACTCAGGAAAGTAATTTAGATAAAGCTCTAAAGTCACATGAGCACCAGATAAAAACCTGTATGAAGCCAGATTTCCTTAGTTCTCACATGGGAATTACTTGTTGTAGCGAGTTTCCTTGGACTTTGGAGGGTGTCTAAAGTGTTGTTCATAAGGTGCAGGGCAAGGGATGTGCGTGACCCCATACAGGGTGTTCATCTCTGTTTTGCTGCAGAAAGCCTTAATACATGAATAGAATGAAAAAAAAACAGCCTTAGAAATATGTTTACATCTAAAAGTCAATGTTTATATTTCCATTTGAATCCTTTAGAAAATCTCAAGCATGTGATCCTGCGTTTGGGAGAAGCAGGTCAGGTGAGTGTGTTCATACTCACTGTGTTCATACTCACTGTGTTTTCCACTGAAATGTGATTCTACAGCCTAGTAAAGAATTGCATTGACTATTAAGAGTATTGGAAAATGATACAAAACCAACAACTTCTGCAATATCTGCTATTAAAAATATTTAAGACAGTGATCCAGGAGTAAAATGTTGGAGGTAGGGGTGAGAAGTAACCAGCTACTTCTTTATATATATGTATATGTGTGTATATATATATATATATATATATATACACATGATGCAAACCTTTTTATCTTACATATGCCAGGTGACAGGATGATGTTAGGTGGTCATTCTTCCTAGTAGGGAGCATCACAAACCCTACCATAGCTGGCATGGTTACTGAGTACTTTTAGGAATGTAGAGTATTTGAAAAGGTTTGTGTTAGACAAACAGAAGGAGGAGAATGTAAAGGATGTCTGGAAGAGTTAGCCTGATAAATTTCCTAAACTTAATTCTTAGCCATGGACAGAATCACTTTCATTCCAGCAAGTCTGTCACTCTGGACAAAGGGAAGGCTGGACAGAAGCCTTGGGTCCAGAGCATATTAAAGTTGTTGCCCTGCCTGTGAACCCATGTTAGATGTAGGAATGGTGTTGAATTTACAGTGTAACTAAGAGAGAAACATGACTTCATGTAAGTAATGCTCCTGCACTGAGCATAACAAATACTTAATGCAGGAGTTGTGTGGGGGTGGGTTTTCCTACCTCTGTCATCCTAAATGTGAGCAGTGCTTTGTAAATGAGATGAACCAAAATGAATATAAACTGTTCCATTTTGGCACCACGTTTTGTGCCGGGCATTCAGTGGGAGAAAGCCCTGGCTGGAAAGGACAGAGGTTAAGGAAGTGTCTGAAGAGGAATCATTGGCTCAACATGGCTATAAATGCCTTTGTTGGGAAGGCAGAATGAATGCAGAAGTGCAATCACGAATCACTGGTGGCTGGTGTGAGCAATGTCTATAGTATGCTAGGCAACTGGAAAGGTTATGGAATGGCTAATGGCATTGTTAAAATGATAATAAAGTGAGAATGCCGAAAGGTCAAATTAAATTATAAAGGCATATTGTATTATCTGAGAGGGAATGAGCAAATAAAAAGAAGAAAAAGTGAAGAATCTTAGGAGTAACCCAGAATGATTCAATTAATGTGGAGTTTGCATAAAGCAAAATTAGATTAAAGAATTGTTTCAATGTCCACAAATCTCTAAAAATGTGTAAACCAAGAATAATGCAAGAAAGATGATACTGTGCTGAGTGCAACTGGGAAGGGTTTAGTATCAGCTTTTTTGGTGACACTTGGCATTTTGTGCACTGAGAGGAACTGGGATATAGGGGAAAAGAGGAGATAACAATATAGCAGACATCTACAAGTGTTGTGCTAAAGGAGATGGAACTAAGGAGAAGAGCCAAAGAGAAAAGTTCTGGAAGGAGAGAATAAGAAAAAACGAAGGATGCAATCTTTAAAATCCATAACATGTATGAATAAGCTGTAAACTGAGCACGAGACACTCGTGGCTTACAGATGGTATTTTTCCCCAGTTGTTTGTTAGCCCAGAAGGAGAGAATCCATATCTTCTCAAGCTTCTGCAGGGCAGCACGGTCCTTTCTCTGTGTTCCTGGGGGTATCCAGAGGTGAGCAATGGAATCTTGGTCAAAGGTATTGCAGTATAAAGCACGATTCCAATAGTTCTTTACCTACAATTTTAGGGACATAGTAGATCTCTGTGGATTTTGTTCTGTGGAGGTCACCCAAATGCAGATGGCTTTATTTCCATGCACACACTGGCTCCGGCCTGATAAAGAAGTTGAAAACCAAATAATTCTGCAAAGTTACGTACATTTAATACTGCATGCAGCCTTTTCTGTGTATAAACACATATACACCTATTTCGTATCCTTACAGTACATAATTGTTACCTGGGAGCCGCTTTAGGTCCTGTCAGTTCAAGGTTTTTTATCCTCGCAGTCTGCCATGCAAATTTTGTCTTTTCATCACGCAAACGGGTTGGTATTTTTTTAAAATGTGCACACTAATTTTAAAGGAATCTTCTAATATAAGCTTACATTTATTAAACTAGAACTTCTATTGCTAGGCAGTGTGCTGCTATATCAGAGAAGCCAAATGCAATGTATGTCAACTGAGGCAAAGACTGTCAAGTGATGGAAATCAGATTTTTATTTTACTGGAAGTTAAAAAAAACCAAACAACAACAACCACAAATCAAAGTCTTTCCATTCCCAAAGAAAGCATTAAGTATTAAAAGAATTCAGTTTAATTCAAATGAAGGCTATAGACCAGATCATTGTATTGATATCAAGTTCTTTATGATTTATGGTACAAGAGTGAATATGAAATTAATTTGATAATCATTGATCCTGTACTGCAATGTATTGACAACACGCAATGTGATATCTGCCTTCCAGAATAAAACTGCTTTCTTATTGCTCTTAAAGATTATTTCTTATTACTCCACTTCCTACTTTTTTATTAATATGAAAAACTGAACGTTCTGGCCTGTTTTGAGCAACTTATTTGGTTTCAGTTGCATTCGATGATTTTCCATGTACCACTTTCTTCCAAACTTCTCTTTGAGAAATTAAGCTTTCATTAAATGTCTTGCTTCTGAATTCTTCTTAAAAAAATCAGACTTCATGAGTATATGTATAAAAGTTATCACATGTATGCAGAGTTGAAGTCTAGGTGATGATTTCCTCTGCCTTGGACCATTTCACTTGCTGCATGTTCTTTACTCTGTCTCCCTTAGCTCTATTGCCTTTATTCCACAGCTCGGAATAGTTTCAAATAGTTTCTTTGAAAAGTCATCAAGCCACATAAATATGATCTATTGTATAAACTCTGGAACTTACACAGCATTTAGACGTTAATGCAGTTTTCAGGTCAGTCTCAGTTTTTCATATTCCCCCTGGCTTCTGGTGCTTGTAGGCATGGGAAAACTGTTGTGAGTATTATTCAGAGCTCCTGGGAATTCCTCTGATCCATTCAGGTCTGCTTTAAGGGCTGCCTGCAAGTAGTAGTTGTATAAACATCTCTCAAATACCACTTTCACAGAGAAATGGAAAAACCCCACAATGGTATCTGTCAGAAGCGTATAGAAAAGCAGTCACATATTATACAAAAATCATTTAATGGTTAGACTTTCTTACTAGACACAGCAGGTGTTATTTCAGACAACATCACAGTTCCAAGGGAGATGTAAGAATATTGTGTGCAATGTGAAAAAAAAATAAATCAATTTTGTCAAGCTCAGAGTCACACTATTTCTGATCTTGGCAACTTAATTTTAATAGACAGTGAGTGATGTTCCACATCACAAGCCTGATCAAATCCCGATTTCTGGCTGTAAGATGTAGTAATGCATCTCAGTATTTCTGGAGGGAAAAGAAGAAACTGTTGTACAGCAGCAACTGTTAGTGGCAGGTGGCAGCTCTGTTCTGACTCGATTCCCTGGACTGCAGAAGAGCTTTCATTTAGTTTTTGGTCCTGCTAAAGGTTGGTGTGTGGAACTCGTTTCACTGGCCTTTCTGTGGGGTCAGAGCGTTGGCTCTTGCAGGGGGGGTTCGAGTAAACCCCTTTATGATGTGTAAGTCCCGAGAACAGAGAGTGCCTGTGACTGGCAGGTAATTTGCAGTGAGCCTTTCTAGGTCCGTGGCATAATTTCAATGGCAGCTATAATCATTGTGTCTGAAGAGTTTCAATGTGTGTGTGCTTTAGGGATTTTTTTTTCCCCTCTTCTTCTCTGTTGATTTAAATATTAATAGGGATTTTTTTAGGTGCAAATCTGATCTCAATTTTACTACTTTTTACTGTAGCATTAGTATGCTGATGGCAGAGAAACAGCTCTTATATGCTGTGGTTATATCACTATATTAGCTGAATAAATGCTTATATTAGAGCATCGTTCATGAAAGCACATTTTCTTCCCAGACAATGACTAAATCCAAGTGGCTGAAATTGTAGTAACAGCTAGAATGCTAATTTAATGAAGATTTGCTCTTGCTGAGATACTAAGTGTATCAGGCCATTTTACAGGGTTGATTATTCTTAGAACCATCTTCCCTTCCCTGCCCATATTTTTAAAGGTATGGGAACATACTTGGTCAGTATGAAACATTGCTGTTTTCTGAAATGAAATTAGTCACCTTTGTCAATTAATTTTAAATAACAAGAGAAAATTTGTTCATTGCATAGATGCTCTATGTCTCACTGGCATGTTTGCTTTGGGAAAAAAAAAGAAAAAAAAAAAGGAGGAAGAAAATACCAGCCAGGGGCTGATGGAAACAGAGGGGTTTTGGGTATCAGAAGGTGAATAAGAAAGCGATTTTTAATGAGAAAGTAATTTTCTGTTTCCTGACCATGATTTGTACCAGTATTTGCTGGAGTATTAAATAAGATTTAAACAAATGGTACAAGAAGTAACCTTCCTGAGGTGTGGAGCTTTTAAACTTTGAATTGTGATTTTTGCCATCTCAAAAATCTAAAGGGGAGACCAACAATGTGTGTAACTGTTGTTGCTTTACTCCCTGGAACTCAGTTTTCAGATTTTCTGTGATGTATTTTTGAGCAGAAGTTCTTCAATCCCCTGTTGTTGTGCTGTGGCATGTTCTAAACCACAAGATAATGTTTTATGGTGGTGGTCTTTGCAAACAGCAAATTGGGTGCCAGCAAAGAGCTCCAGGAAGGAATTTTGGTTGCTTAAGGAGTGAACCACTGTTCAAGGAGTGTTTCACTGCAATCATTAACTCAGTTTAAGAGGGTGTTGGACCCACAGTTTTGTGCCAAGATCTCCAAAGATCTGTCAAAAGTTTAACTTGCAGCACATCCACGTATTTGAGGGGTTTTTGTGACAAACTGTGATCATTGCACAGAGTGGAATTCGCACACAGCGGAATGTTGTGGCACGTGGAAGGTGGGGATGGGAAAAACAAGTTAAAGCTTCAAATCCAAAGGCATCACACTGCTCTAGCAGGTGGAAGTGCTGCTGGAGTTGACCCAACACGGAGTTTCAGTTCAGCAAATACAAGTGCTGGAGTTTGGTGGGATAATCTGAGCTAAAAGCTGAAAAAATTGGAAAAATAAAGCATTTCAGTGGGTGAGGAGGATCATTTAGAAAGAACTGCATTTTGTCATGGAGGATTGTTGTCCTTTTAAAAATGTTGTTATATAAACAGGTTGGGTTCCTCAACAAAACCATGTTTAGTTTTTATTTGTGGTATATGATCTATAGGCCCTGCACGTGATGTGTTTATGGCTGATACGTTTATCAGCTCTAACAATGACACATCACATTCTTGAGTTTTAGCATTTTAATCACATTCATCTCCGTTCATGATCAAGCAAATGTGTATCATAAATCAGAGGAAACCAGAAAAAGAATCATCTTTGGTGTTGTGTCTTTTACGGCTTGGAGTCTGAGACTCCGATAATTTTCTTCCATTCTAAAATGTGCACGACCCAGATGTTGCTTCAGGGTAAGGAACCAGTGTGAGCCTCCATAGAATATTTTTGTGGGAGCAAAATAGCTACCATTGTATTTCAGTCACATCCATAGCTGTTAAAGTTCCTATCATTTGAAAAATTTATGGACAATATATTACAGGGGAGGACTGCAGTGTGATAAGAGAGCGCAGGATATTAAAAGAGATTATATATCGAAAAAAAAGAAGAAAAAAAAAAGGAGAGATTTACTGTACTCAGGAACTGCAGCATGGATGTGGAAAAATGAAAAGGGAAAATCAGCTTGCAGATAAAAACCTCCAAACAGTTGAAGGTCAAACACTGACAAATTTTGCATTTGAGTGATAGATGGGGCTTTGTCCCCTTCTCCAGGGTTCTCCTGCTCTCCGTGCCTGAGAGAACCCCCTTGGTGCTGCCCCAAGGCAGCCTGTGCTCCCTTGCGTGTGGCTAACAGAGGCAGCAGTGCCATGCAGGCATTCCTGGGAATTCCTGGATTGCGCTCTGTTGTCCTGTAATGGAATAAAACAGCCGGGCTGGGGAGGGGTAGGCTGTCTTTTTGTTTCTTAACCAGGCTTTGTCACCCTGAATTATGGGTGTCTTCCTACGTGTAATCGACACCACAGTTCACAGCATCTCCGAATTGGTTCCAGTTTGCCATAAATACCTGATACTTCGTTGGCCTGTGGGTTTTAACCTCCCTGTGCAAATGCAATGAATAGGATTTTATCTTTTTTCTCCCTTATAAATACTGATTTGCTCAAAGCAGGTGTTCTGTGACAAATAATTTGAGGGTGGAAGAGACACAAAGTGAAGCTGCTTGAGAGCAGCATTGTCTGGAGAAAAAAGTAGAGGCATGTGGGGAAAAAACAATAATTCAACAGCGTTGCTGCCATCATAGCTGGAGAAATGAATGTGTTTATGCTGATGAAATTTACTGAGAGAAATTTATTTAAGATAGCTGTGATGTTGTGGTGGAGTTTGCAGTAAAATTTATTACATTAATTTGTTTTATGGTAAGATTTCATTAGTTTCTAAACAATATCTGGCTGTAATAAAACACGGGTGAAATATTTGTAGGTAACTCTAGTACTAAAAATGAGCACAAGGAGCAGCTCTGGATGAAAAGCAACAGGTGGATCAGAAACAGAGGAAATCTTGCAGAGATCAGTACGAAAGCCCATTACTCCCCCCCTGCCCCAATAGCTTTATAGCTGTGAGAAAGGGGCTTGGTAAATACAGGAGAGCACAGTGCTGCTCAAGGGGTGTGTAGGGGAGAACATTTCGGTGTTCTTGGGTCACCAGCAAGGGATTTCACCTCCCTGCTCCTCTAAATGGGCTGGTGCAGCTGCTCCTTCAAGGAGCAAAGTTGTATTTCAGCGCTGCTGTAGAAAGCAGCACTGAAGAACACGCCTTCGATTTATTTTTGCATCTCTCTGTTGTTACCTCGATGCACAAAATATAGAAAAGAGAACTACAGTTAGAAAAGAGAAGAACTGAGGCCACAAGTGGACACTCCAGTGCTGTAGATCCCCACCCCAGGAGCAGAGAATGGAAGCATCAAACATGTTCTCTGAAGACTGAAAACTCTGCTAGTTCCATCTTATTAGTCATAGAACAAAACGTGTAAGATTAGTGGAAGTCTTGGTAGTATCTACGTTTTCAGTAGTTTAGCTCAGCTATTTAAATGTTACTGTACTGGGGTTCTTTTGAAAGAAGCTGATAGAGCTCTGAGGACTGTGGTCACAAGGTGCACTTTTATGGCACTAGGCTGCTTTTTTAGCTTTTTCAGAGGGGTAGGACTTTGGAGAACGTAGCTGCAAGAGAAAAGATGGTGCTGGTTTTGCTTGTTCTGTTTAGCAATCAAAATGTAAATATGATGGGACAAGCTAATTGTTTCTCTAACTCTGTCCTTTCAAGGAATGCAGGCGGTCACCGCTTGGCTTTCTTCTCAGTACTTCCCTCCTTTCAGACCTTCTAAGCAAGTATTGCACGAAGCAGCAAAATAAATGGCAATGTAAAACACTTTTCTAATCCCCTGGATGAACAGGTTGGACCCCCGAAGTACATGTTCTTATATGTTGTGCAGCCTAATTTTAAAATTCCAGCTAATGGGGTTCCTCTGGGAGATCTTTTCACAGCCTGCTTTATATCTCCTGCTCTTATGAATTATTTGCTGGTAATCAGTCTCTTGTTTCTTAATGGAATTTTTTTTTTAATGAGTGCTTTTTGAAATTTCCCCTGGTGAATCATATGAAATGAGTCCTTGTGTATTTCTTTGCTCTTTGAATAGCTGTCACGCGATCATTTTGGTTTTGCTTCGTTTAGCAAAAATATGTGGCTCTCTAACTCCAGTTTCTTGCATCATTCTACCCAATTTCCATTCTTGCCTTGGGTTCTCTGCTGCTGGTCATCCCTTTGTGTTGCTAGTAGTAAAAAAAACAAGCCACTGGTCAGTCTCCTGGCTTTGAACTGTTTTAAGCAGCTGTCCAGGGGACAGCTTGAATTCAACTTTTCCTGGTTTTATTTTAAGCCTGTACTTTGAATACTTAAAGCAGCACAACAACATGAGATATTACATTCATTACAATGAATCGAATAAGGCTCTAGTTCTGCAAAATCATCTACACCTTCATCACTCCTCCCTTTGGATCCCACTGGAATTCATGAGTGTTCTATCTGTAGAATTAGACGGATACTTCTGAATTTGGAGGAGCAAGTGCTTTATAAATCTGGTTTTGTGGTTGCTGGAAGTCAGTGTTGGGAAAGTTCTCTTCTTGTCTCCAGAAGGACTCAGAACTGCAACAGGGAAAGTTTAAAGGACTAAAACAGCTTTAGTTCTGGAGCATCAGAATTTCCTCTGAGGTTGAGGAAGGGGAATTGTGCTTTTCTAAGAACCTTGTTTGGCAGCCTTAGTGAGGCTGCGTGCGCTGACCTTGCCTCTGAAGTTTTCCCCGTTGGCAAACTTGTTGTCAAGGCTGTGAAATACAAAGGCATTCTTAAAAAAGGAGGGACCTTGTTGACATTTCACTGGAAGTTCTTAAAGCATCAGAAAGTTTCTAATAGAAAGGTTAAATGTTGGCATTGTATTAGGGGGGGAAAAAAAGGTAATCTTGAACTAATTTAAAGTCCACAATTAGCTGGGATCACAGGTGGCAAGAAGAAGTTTTAATGATAGCCTGGCCTGGGCCTTGAGGTAAATTATGCATAATTATTCATAACTGCTATTTTTGGCTTGCTTGCATTTGTCCTAGACCTCTGCCCAAGGAAACAATTTGAAATAATTAGTGTGCGAGTGCACTGACAATGATGAATGAATCAAATGCATCTGGTGCCAAACACGGATCTTGATAAGAAGCAGATAACTTTGGGAACTGTGCATTTTTTGTTTTCAACTTTCAGAGACTGGGAACCGTTTGTTCTTTTTTGGTTTGGGTTTTTTTTTTCCTTATTTTTTTTTCTCCTCCCAGACTGACATGTTCAACATAGAAAATTACCACTCATTGGGCCGTGATCAAAGTGCAGCGAGGAATTCTAGCAGTGAGAACATGAAACAGGTCTGCACGCTGTGTGTGCAGCTATTCAGGGAGAAGAAAATCACGGGGGTATTAAGGCAGAAAAGCCAAAAAGTGAATATTACAACAGCAAGGACCCATTGCTTACCTTGCACAGGTTGCAGGCACATTTCTTGTGAATATTCAGCTGTGTGTCATTAGTCAGGGCAAAGCAAAAGCAGACACAAAAAGATTCTGTTTGGATTCATGCATTATAATTTAGGTAAAATGCTTCTGAAGTCTTCAGGGGTGCTTGTTTCTTTCTCTGACTTGAGTGCTCGGTCTCTTGTATGTGCAAGTCACTTTACGTGGGTTTAGATGCAGGTGAACATGAGGCTCTATTAAATTAGAAGCTTTTAATGAAGAGGGGAAACAACCCATTTTAATTAGTATGTCCTTCTTTTCTGAGCTTCCGTGCTGAGTTAGCACATTTTTATCTTGTTGGGCTGGTGAAAGAAATGTTCAGTAGTTTTGAATTGTTCATAAAAATTTGATTCAAACAGGGCACAAGGTAGCGGTTAGGTCAGTGACAATTATTTCACTTATTACCTTGAAATTATAACATTGGGAGTAAAGTTCTCTGTGACAAATGTGGACGTAAAGAAAAATTTTTCAGGCTAAAATGCAAGGTATGAATTTGATGGAAGAGCTGACAAGTTGAGAGCTGAGCCGTTTATTCACTTCTGTCTCTTGTCTGTTTCAGGTAAAATTTTTACAATTGTGGGTTTAAATTTTCCAGCTTGTCAACTGCTGTTGCATGCATTGTCTTTTAAAGGAATGTCTTGGTGATATGCATTTGATTGGACCTTAAACTCTGTGTTAACTCAAACAGGAGGTGTTTAGTAAGTCTTCCAACCTCTAGCTAGTTTTAACCTTCTGCTTCTATATGTAATTAATGTTTTTCTAGTGATTTTTCCTGTGTAAATTGCACCAGAAACTTACTCCTGTTTGGATAGTGCATCTGAACTCTAATGTTGTGGCTGCCTTTGGCACAATGTGGATCTAGAGAAGTTTCTAGCCTATTTAAGCAAAATTCTGTTCCTAAGAGAAGTTCTGCTCTGATAATTTGTTTGTATGGTCAGATATTTTTCTTGTGAACATCTCTCAGGGCCATGTCCAAATTACCTAAAATCACAGAAGTTTTCTTGCTTGTTCTTTAATCTCAGTGGTCTCTGCATCTGCTGCTTGGTATTAATGTGGGAGGAGGAGAGAAAATATTGTGAATAAGTGTATGTTCAATCTTTATTGGGTCAGTTCAGAGAACAATAAAAAAGGCAGCCCAGGTATTAAATGCTGGCTCACTGCACGTGCCATTCAACTGGTACACTCGGAGGCAGAAGGTCTAACTAGGATGGGTTGTTTTTATATCGACTGCCCAAGATCCCAGAAGCAAAACTCCTCCTGCTCTTGAGGCTACCAGATAAAATGCCAAAGGAATGCCTGAGCAGAGGCTCTGCCGCAGCCAGACTGCCGAGAGCCTCTTCTCCTGCCTTCAGTCTGGATTCTGTGCCTTCCTGTGACTGTGCCCACCTCCCGAAGCTGACCCTGCTCAGGGATCCCTCTGCTGAACAGGCACCCTAAGATGTGTCTAAGTGGATCCCGCAAAATCAAGGGGACCCCTGACCCGTGGGCAAAAGCTGGAATGCAATTTTTGTTTGCCCTGTCAACTCTCTCTCTCCAGAAGTACCTGAATTCCAGACCAGATCTTGCTATTCGTCGGGATTTCCCACTCTTCTGGAACACAAAGGTCCTGTGGGAAACAAGATGTATAATCACCTAATTAGGAGGTATCACAATGTGTGTGCACAGTGGAGCAGAGTTAGGTTTCATGTCTCCAAGAGCATCTGATTGCTTGACATTTCAGTGGCTTTGTGAAAAATGAAATGATGTTATTTTCTGCATTCCTGTCTTTTTGAAGGGCTGGAGGGGATGGTTTCCTTTAGCAGCTGTTACAAGGTTTTTAGTGAAGAGTTTGCAGCTCTGGAATCAGCCTCCCATTTATTAGTTTTCTACACTGTCAGGACCTTTTGACTTGTAGGGCAAACTTAGCATCTTGACTCATCCCTGCTTCCATAGGACCACTTGTTGTTCCATGGGAGTTGGGGCAAGGGTCATGTTTTTTGGTAGGTAAAGGTGTTAGCTGACAGTGCATTAATTTTTAAATTATGATGATTGTAGCACTGGAAGAAGGCATTTTTTAAAACTGAAAAGGAGTAAGTTAAAAATTAAGGCAAGTTAAATTAAAAAATAGGTTGTGAGCTCTTTTAAGTTGTTCAAACTGCGTATAAAAAAGTTTAGGTAAGTTTTTTTCCTTTCTGGAAAGCCTTGCCACATGTCTCAAAATGCTAATGCCAGCTATGTTCACTCAGCTGTACTTCCTTGTGTGCACTGGCTTAAAATGTAATGAAGCTCAGACTCCTTTGTCGGTGTTAATCAGTGATATCTGGACCATTGGATTTGGTAGCCTCTTCCACAGGTGGCACAGCAAAGTGATTTTTGTTTTCTCTAGGTGGATATCCTGACCCTAGGTAGCCCATAAATGTCCTGTGGCTTCTTGCCTTTATAAGCAATGGCATTAGTCTTGTGACTTTTGCCATTTCTTTTGCAGAGTTTCAAAAATGATTCCTGGCCACGCAAACTTTGTCATTTCACACTTTCCATCTTCCTTCACTGCCCCTGAACTCCAGTGGACAGCTGTGCATCCCCTGATTTAGCTCTGAACACTGTTTGTGTGCCCAGCCAGCCAAGCCTCATCCTTCACAAGGGCATTTCTTCTCTTTTACCTGCCCACTGCCTTTCACGAATATTGAAGTTTGGGTTTTCCCCGATCCTCTGAGATTCAGCTGTTGGTTTGGGACCCTGAGGCGCTCCAACAAGTGTTACGTGTCTCAAAAATTGTCAGATTGGCAAACAGATCTTTCTGGCCCTTAAAGGAGTGTGAAATCTCCTTCTGTATCAGCTTCTAATTCCCTAAATGCCTGAAGAGGTTCCTGCAGGACGGTACCATGAGCTACATGGAGTGTATTGTGCTAGCAGAATGTCCCTTATCTCTGAACACCCTTATCTTTTTGCTGAGTTGGGATGCTGTGCAGACACCTCGTGAAAAAGGGTAAAGGCCTTTCCTTTTAACGCGTTTTTAGAGATATTCTTGAGCAAACTTGGAGCAAACACTGCTGCCAGTATTGCATGCACAGGAACCTCTTTGTCAAGCACGAAGTTTGCCCCAAAAAGTGTTTTGGGTTTTTTTTTAGAAATTCAAATTTGTTCTGTTCCTATTAACTTTGGCTTTGTAACAGTTCAGTTCTGCTGTTGTTTGCCCCAGCTCGTGAAAAGGAACATCTAAGAGATTTTTGAGTGTAGGTAAATGTGTTTCTCAGTCACGTTTCTCTGTGCGTGCTTTGTAGCAGGTTTACAAAATTATGCAAATATGCATTTCTCAGTGGTTGATTAATAAGACCAGTTGATACTGCTGGTAATTAAAGCATGAAAATGATACAGGGAATGCCCGGTGTCCTCAGTAAATGTATTTGCCAGCGGAAAGTGGTGTTGCAGTGGCAGTGCAGACAGGTGTGGGAAAAGAATGGGCTGCTGGAAATGATCAGATGTGAGCTCAGGAGGGGGAATGGTGTTGTCTGAGGGAAAGAAGTGAGGGCTCTCATTCTGAGCAAGAAAAGGCAGAATGTTTGTGTTTTTTTGAACTTACCATAACAGATGTTTAAATTCTGAGGGTTTTATTATTATTATTTCTATTATTATTATTTTCCACATAGAAGTGGTGATGCTGCAAGGATTTGAGAGCTTAGAGCTTTACAGACCTAATTTGCTTTCTGGAGAAAAGAAGTGAACCCTGAGTTCAGGGAAGAGAACTATTTCTCTTTTGTAGCCATTTAGAAAAAATGTAGACTTTTCAATGCAATAAAAATGGGAAGTTTACCAGACTCAAATAACTAAATAATTTAGTGGTGGTCCTAAAACTAACTAGATTTTTTATATGGTTGTAGAAACAAGAGTCATTCACTCTTCACCTGTAAAATTACTCTTCCATAATCACATCTATATACAGCATTTCACATGCTTTTTGTTTTGTCATGGGAAAATTCTTTGGTGTAAATGTTCATGTTAATATGAAGTTCCTGGATTTTTTTAAAAAAATTTGTACACTCTCTTCATTTCCCAAAAAGCAAAGTGAGAATGATAATTTCTCTGAGGCAACAGGATTGAATGGTATACTGGTTCTTTCCAGAGGGAAGCATAGTGTAAGTAAAAAGCTTCCTTGAGGAGGAGGAGAATATGACAAGGTGTCCTTTGTGGAGGATAAACCTAATTATTGTGTAGTGCCTGAAGCTGTCACAGTCACTCTGTGGACTATGATAATATCTGCCTTAAAGCTTATTAGCATCTCCTTGTGCCTGCCAGCAGTGCACAGACATTGATGATGGTGGTGTGTGGTTGGGGTGGGGTTTTTTGGGGGGGGTGATGGTTTTTCTCTGACCTTAAGCAGAAAAACCTGGCTGTCCATCCTGCATCCCTGGAAATATTCATTGCCATGGCAGGACTTCACTGTGTGCTTACCCACCCTCGGTTGCCTTAAAGGTTCTTAGCATCTCCCAGTCAGTGCTGCTGCCAGCTTGGTAAGGAAACTTCAATATTTAACTTATGTGCTCTGTGCTGCTGGTGCAGCCCTGGACTCCAGAAGTCACATATTTGTCCTTCCTAAGCTCCATTAACTCTTCCAGAAGAGTGACATATTAATTGGTTGCCGTGCTTTCTTTTTGCTCCACGTTAACCCTTGCTTTGGCGGCTTGATTAAAATTACTGATAATTGCAAGGCTGTTAGAGGTCTGTTTATGCAGAGTGTGCTTAAAGGGGCTTTTGATGTGTGGGGGAACAGGCAAATGGTTCTTGTCACTTGGTTGTGGTCGCCCCACACTTCTCTCCTTAAAAAGAGAAACCAAGCAGGAAAAAAGATGAAGCGACAGAATACCAAAATGAGTTACTGCTAAGGACACCTTCTTCACTGGAAAATAAATGGAATAGTGAAAGAGTGGGCTGCTCTGAAGCTAATTTAGGGAATGTTTTCTTCACTTGTTTCCTGCATTGTAACAATGGATTATGCTCAGAAGGCACCAACTTTCAGAAGGACTTTTTCATTTTTCACTTGACTGCTGAATAATGTGTTGTGCTCCCATAGGAAAATAGCAAGATTTTGGGTTGTTTGAAACTCTTTTGGCTAAAGTCAACTCACCAAAAAGTAAATTAAACTGGTGTAGCTTCCTGGATATCAGTGGGTTTTTGGTGTAAAAGTTTAACATTGTGCTATATTTGATATTTTCCTTTACAGGTGTAAGACAAAGAACCCACCTTCTTTTTTTTCTAATAACAGACTTCTTCCTCCCCCCCCCCCCTTTTTTAGACAGTGAAACCAAACAATGCTTTCCACAAAATGGTCTTATGACGCTTTTTTTCAACTTTATTTAACTATTCCAGTCAAAAAAAAAGGAATTTCTGTATCGTTTTGATTGCCCTCAAACAGGATCAGGTTTCTGTTTTTATCCATAAGTTATTCCAGTGAAAAATTTCACATTGACCTGTTCTCTAGGATTATGTGCAACGTGTATTTTCTGTGAGCTGAGCATGGGTTGATGATTATGGGTAGCACAAACAGAAAGATGCTTTCAGCCAAACTTTGTCCACTGCTGTCTTCTTAGCTGAGGGCTCTGTTTCAGAAAATACTGTC
Organism: Sclerurus mexicanus; assembly: GCA_013396755.1. NCBI lineage: Eukaryota > Metazoa > Chordata > Aves > Passeriformes > Furnariidae > Sclerurus > Sclerurus mexicanus. Next base: position 688,048 of record VWZF01006291.1, on the reverse strand, counting down.
AATAAAGGCTGGCTTGGTCCATTTGTAGGTACTGACATTTGTATTCATGTTACAGAAATATCCACTTGAATTTTGTGATTTCTAGTTATTTTAAACCAGGACTTTACGTTCCTGTTAAGCAGGACATTTAGACCGATAAAACATGAACTTCTGTTTTGAGATGTCTTCTTTTTGCTGTGATAATTCTCTGTAGAGAGACATGGGGCCCTCTTTCTCAAATCTAAGCTATAGAACAGCATCCACCATTCAAACAGACCTTTTTGTGCCCAGAGATGACTCATTCTTAAATATTCCTATTATGCCTTGCACAATGGAATTGGTCCTTCTTAGTGCTTCCACTTTTCAAGTAATAAATGTAACAGTAAAAATACTTTTTCCTGAATTCGTTGCCAAAAAAAGTGCTATTATCTCACTTTCAGGAACATAAAACTTTCTTTTTTTTTCTTTCATTTTTGGTGACCTACTTTGTAGGATAGATATTTCTTAGAGTTCTTCCTTTTTCCACAGCCAATCTTCCTGTTTTCCTTATTGTGTAAATCTCAGTTTCTTTGTCATTTAGTGCATTCTAAATAATATTAATTCTGGCTAAATCTTCAAGTTATATATATATATAATTAGCAGACGTCCTCCCATGGTTGCAGGGCACTCTGTCTTCATCTAATATGCTTTTCACCATCAAATCAGGTGGCTGTGTGTACTACTGATGACACGAGTTTGGTCACCTCCAAAGGGGGTTATTTGATTTTTTTTTTTTTGCCTCTGGTGTTTTCTGGAGAAATGCCCCTATTTGTAAAAGACAAAAAAATATATATAATTCAGTACTTGATTAAAAAATCCCCACAAAACAACAAACCCTTTCTTACGTCTCTGTTACCTTATATATGCAGATGACCACAGAAATCTGTCTTAACTGGGAGAACAACTCGAGGCGCTCGCTTGTGCTGTTCTTTGGAGGCACGAGACTCCAAAATGCCACCTCAATTTAAATGCCACCTCATTTCATTCTTCCTTCCTTGGATGACACATGTGCAGTCACCCCAGAATTGCTGCCGTGACTGAATTAACACTGTTTAAATAAGTGGCTGCCAAGTGTAGCCTGGAAATAGTTAATAGGGCTGGTGTTGCTGCTGTGAGTTGAGAATCCTTCCCCTGCTGATGAAGGAGATGGAGCCCTCGGGGTACAGACTTGTGGAATAGAAAATGCTGTTGATTTGGTTTGAGGAGCCATAGGAGAAAGTGTCTGAGAAAGTGCTTTTATGTAAGAACGAAAGGCCTTGCACAGGTATTCAATGCTTGGTTGAGCTCAGAGTTCTCTCATCCCAGTTTCAAGCAGCGACTTTGTGACCCGTGTGTGCACACAGGGGTAACCTTAATTCACCTGCAAACTGGTGCTGTTTTCCTGCTCTTTGTGCTGTGCTTGCTGCTGCTGAGAGGGACAATTTCACTTGCACGGTCAAATGGTTCATGCCAGGCACGGGATGCTCTTCTGAGGATCGGAATGAGGTCGCTCCGTAAATTATGCAGGGAACCAGCGGTGCTGGAGATGTTCAACTCTTTGCTGCAGTGTATGGAGTGATGCCACCGTGGAAGAGGAAGAAGTCTAGAAAGCAATTATGTAGATCTAGATGTCCTTTAACCAAAGTGATTGGCTTGTATTTGGGTCATGGTGAACTGATGCCCTCACAGGCAGAGGTATCCAATTCTGCTGAGTAAAAGTTCCGAGGATGTTGTTCCTCCCAAGGTGCAGAACTTTGTACTTCCTTTTGTTAAACTTCATGAGGTTCCTGTCAGCTCGTTTCTCCAGCATGTGAAGGTCTCTTTGAACATCAGCAGGAGCCCCTGGCATGTGAACCATTCCTCCCAAGTTCTGTGTCATCAGCAAACTTGCCAAAGGTGCTCTCAGCCCCATCATCCAGGTGATTAATGAGGGTGTTGAAGAGGACTGGACCCCTTATTGATGCTTGGGGTACCCCCTTAGTGACTGGCCTCCAGCTGGACTTTGTGCCACGGTCACAACCTTCTCACCTGGGCTATTCAGGTGCCTTCTGTCCTCCTCACTGTCTGCTCATGTGGCCTGTGTTTCATCAGAGTCTGTTCTTGGAGAAAGTGCTGAAGCCACGCTGCCTCTTCCTGGTGATTCCTCTGTCCTCTGTGTGCTTGGAAATGGTTCCCAGGCTTAGTTGTTGGATCATCTCCCCAGGGATGGAGGCCAATCAGCTTGTGGTTCCTCAGGTCTTCTCTGCTCCCCTGGGGACAGGCATTAACACTTCATGATTGTCTATCTTGGTGGCCACTCCTGTGCCTTCATTCAGAGGCTGAAGGTGGTGACAGAATATTTTGGCAAGGTATTTTCTTTGCGGTGTCTTAATTCCATTAGTCAGACAGTGGTTATTTCTGAAAAACAATGTCTCGACAGTAAGTGAATTTTAATTTATGCCTTAGAACAGTGTGTCAGACAGTCTCGAGAAACAGAAGCTCGTGTCCCAAATGTCCCACCTTGAACATTGCAAAATTGTCAGTCTTATTTAAATTGTCGTGGCGTGCGTGTGGAGGTGCCCAGTTTGCTGCAGTCAGACTGCAGTTTGACTCCATCCTAGGTTTCTTATACTTTTTCTTTCTATTTCCCTAAAAACCGTATTTTTTTTCTTTCTACTTGAAAAAAAAATAAATCCTTGCCTTTTGAGAAAGAGGGCTACAGTTTGTAATTTGTTCTGCACAGTTTGGTTTCTTCTGTAAAAGTAAATAAATAAATAAATTTGTTCAAGCTGGGATTATTCATAAATATCATTTGAATGCTTCATGTGAACAAATTCCGCCCGTGGGAGGCTCACGATGAGACACTGTGTGATTAATCTTATACATTGCACGGTGATGTTTCTGTCTCTTCGCTAAAATTATAAAAAGTGTTGTCAAACTTGGGTCTAGAAAACCCTTTTGCTTGCTTTCCTTGTCTGTCACCCCTGCAGGTCTGGGGAATAAAGCAAGACCACTGCTAAAACCAATACATAGCCCTGAACAACAGCAGCAAAAGTAAACAGAGACCAAGTTTGGCCTTTTGTTTTAAGCACCATCTGCCTGTTAGTGCAGAGACAAAATCAAAGAAACCCCTTTAAACACTCTCAATAACAAAACTACAGTTTTAGACTTGAATTCGAGAACGTGCATAAGTGGAAGGCAATATAAATCACAAGGAAATGGTGCTTTTACTTCCTCGTCACCCTTTTTCAAAGCAGAAGGCTTTTGTTTTTTCTTGCCAGTCCAGCGTTTTTTGTGGGGAAACTGAGTTTTCAGAGAGTGGGATATAGAGTATGGCCTTTAGAATGAAAAATGATGTCTCATTATTTAATGAAAAAAAAAGATATTGTATTTTTAACTACTTGGGCTCTCTGTCCACACAGTTATTTTTAGCTGTCTAAGAAATGTCTTCTAAGATTATAGCACAAGTAGACGTGAATAATGTTCTATTATTTTCTTCTCCAAACCTCTCTATGCAGTGAATGAAGTGTTAAATCTGGCTAAATTATACCCAGGCTTGTGAAGCATGATTTTTCAGCTTTTTCACTGACTTTTTGTATTCAATTTAAGGAAATAATTGCCATCTTATCAACAGTGGCAACAGAATGATTTTCCTGTTGGGGGTATTCTTGTTTATAGAGTGAAATAAGTGCAGTGTAATTACAGTAAACATAGTTTTTCATTTAGCAGGAGATAATGCATTTAAAGTTAGCAGACCAGAATATTCCAGAATGTTTAATGCATAAATTATGAAACTTCTGTCTGTAAAGTGTATATTTAATATCACCTGCATAAAATATTTCTGTGAGTTCAAAGATATGGCGTGGAGGTTTTAGTTTTAAATCCTGCCTTTTAAAATTATTTCTTCTGATGAAATGGATAAACAAATTTGCATTTTTGGTCTGTTTTGGGGGGAAAATTGGTATCTTCCTCATAGAAATGTTAATCTTACCTCTGGAAATTTTGGAATATGGAATATGAGGCTTGGTGTTTATTTAACACTTTCTTTTGCCTGCCTCCTTTGGTTTTGGACGCAGCAGCTCTGAGGTTCATCACCAATAACTTAGTTCATTATAATTTTAAAAAGTGACCTCTGCTTGTTGCTGTTATCAGCTTCCCTTGGTCTCCATCTCCTTTTCTGCTGTTTTTTGAGCTGTAAGTGGCATGTAGGTTCAGTGCAGGTCCTCATTTCCCAAGGCATTGCCAGTTGGGATGTTGGCTCTGGGACATGTGAATATGGAACAGCCCAGACCTGCCCTTCTGAACTGTATTGCACATCAGTAAATCTGTATTACCAGCTGCATTTCATGGGTTATAAATCAGCAGTGATACCCAGTTTTTCCTGTTTCCTGTGGCTTGAAGCACATTCCGAGTGTTTTCACGTCGTGGGTTTCTCACTAGGTCCCATCCGTCTTCTAGGGGAGATTCCTGATTCCAGCAATGTCAAGGATTCTTGCCAGCTCAGGTTCTCCGTGGGCTTTGAGTTTCATTCTCACAACGTGCTCAGTGGGACCCTGGGAAAGCAAGTGACTAAAAAAGCTGAGGATCTGAAAGACAGTTGCATACAAATGGCAGCTTTCCTTACCAAGTATATTAAGTTTTTTTATCTCTGGTTTATGAGACTTCAAAGTCTCAGCTCGCACAGGAAGCCGGTGATGGTCTTATCTCAGAGTCTTGAAATTGAGTCTTTATCAGAAACATAAATAATTTGACACAGTCCCTGACCTTGGGGCAGGAAAAGACCAAGGAGGATGAGATAGCGGGAAGGTTGGTTTGTCTCTCATCCTTTGAGCCTGACTCACTCCTTGCTTTTGAGGTCATTGTCAGGAGATTTTGGAAGGCCATATGGTCACCACCTCAAGGCTACCTTGCTGGCAAATACAGGCTCTCATTGTGTTCTGTGCTGTGCAAGCTTCAACCTCTGGAGCCTCAGTCCAGCCAAATAAATCAAACACTGAAATCCTTGTCTGCAGTCCCAAATGCAGAGGGTTGAGCCCAGCACACTCACGTGTATCGATACACGTTCCCAGCAGGCCCTCATTTATATTTGGTGCTGTGTTTTATGGTAAAAAAAAAATAAAAAGAAAAAGTTGTTTTCCTTTTGAGAGCTTTTCACAGCATGTAATCAGTGCCTTACTGAGAGCAGTGCAAGGTTAACTTTTTTGGTTTTGACCACAGGACCTAGAAGTGAGGCGGTTTTGAATGTCTGAATACAAAAACTATTCAGAGTGTTTCCATTCAAGGCAGTTACGATAAGGAAATGAAGCTTGTGGAAATAAAAGTAAGCTATAAAAATGTTTGCCAGCAGTACAGCTGATGAGCACTCTTTAGCTTTCAAGTAATTCTCTGAACGCTGTTTGATCTCTGCAGTAAAATATTGATACCAGTGATGATAATTAGTGTATTCCTTGCAGCACATTGTGTTCCACTATACCATGGTAAGCTCAAAAATGAAATACAAGCCTCATATTTACATACAAAGTCTGAGGGAGGAATTTGATTAGTAGGGTTAGAGGTCAGGAGTGTGTGTTCCTGCTAATGGCTCTCAACCTCCCACAGAGTAAGGATACAAATATACCTATTTAATGAGATTTGAATTTGAGGTTCCTAGTGAGGCCTCTCCAAAATATGACAATACTTTTTAGTATTGAATGTATCCTATTCCAGGAGACTTTAGACACCTCCTTGGGCTTGCAGTGACTGTGACCAAGAGGTCTAAGACACAGGTAAATGTGAAACAGCAGATTGGTTTTTCTTTTCCTACATCTAAAACTGTATTTCTGTGACTTTTTTTGCAGTTCTAAATGCGTACAGTTTCTCAAACAGCGAACAGGGAGTTTTTAGAAATGGTGTATCTCCAGTTTCCTGCTGCAGTGTAGAACTGTGAAACTGAGCTAATGCCACTGCTCCTCAAGGGTCTCTGGCTAAAATCCTGGTTGAGTTACTTCTGTTTATTTATCTCATATTAAATTAGGCATAAGTTCCTCTTTCATCCCTGGCTTGACAGAGGAAAAGTAATTGTTTAATAATGTTTTAGAGCCTTGAGAAATCAAGAGTATTTCAGCCAGAGGTTGAGAAGATATCTGGACTATCTCCAGAATTCCCAGTCTAATTACTTTGTTCTTGTTGAACTGTAATGAATTTATCTTTAGAAAATATGAAATGTCAAGCTATGAGTTCTTGTATTAAACATATTTTTCAATTAAAATAACTGGAAATGCGTGCATAGAAATAACTTTTCTTAATTGTATGGTTAGGAAATTAATTTCCATAGAGTTACAGTAAAAATATAACAATTATCATTTCTCTTTTGGCTCAGTAGTTGACAAAAGAATAATAACCTTTTTGGAGGTATTTTTAACTTAGCCTTTTAAGCATAATGACTCTTCTCTGATTTCAACATGTGCTTAGCTTTGAACACCCTATATGATAGGTTTAAAAAGCAACAAATGTCCTATTTTTATTTATTGCCTTTCTTTGCAGTACTTCCCAAGCAAGGGATTGGAAGAAACAACATTATGCTTTTTCAGGTATATGTCAGAACTATTTTTGTCTAGCACTCATGAAAGGCAAGGTATGGTGGCCGAGACAGGATTTCAGGTGCTGTTTTCTTTAGGAAAACAGTAGGTGTGTTTCCTTCTGCAGGAATAAAGAGGCGATCTTAGGAGGACCGATGTTCTTTTATTGATGGCTTAGAAGAAGGATGCAGTTTTCAGGGAGGGAGTGATGACTGAAAAGAATGCCCCTTCAAGCTGGTATGAAGAAATGGTGCTAAAATGGAAGCACGGTGGTGATGTGTGATGTGTAACTGCTTAGCTGGAGAATATCAAAACAGAGCAATGCAAAGCGAACTAAGTCAAAACAGAACAACCCAAATACCTCCAAATTATGGTAATTACACTGAGCAGGCTTTTATGGAATTGATTTCGGGCTCCAGCTGTCATGGAAGTTGTTTGAGATTTCAAATTAAATTGTTCTCTTCCATGAAGTTATGAAGCATTAACTGTGTTTCACTCGTGCAAATTAAACATTTCCATTTCTAGATTAGCTCTCCGTCTGGCTCGTGCCAGGGAGCTGACGAAGGTTTCAGTGCAATCGAGGTCTTACAGAAGGCACCGAGTTTTGCTGTCCTGTCTTTCTACCTGGCCAATTTATCTTCTCCGTGGTGTGTGGAAGACACCGGTTGAAGGCAAACACTGTTCTCAGAGCAGCTGGTGTGTCTTTCCCTGTTCAGTTTTGCACTTGGAAAACAAGCAAACGTTGTTTGGATGAAGGAAAACAAGGCAGCGATGTAAAATTTGCTCAGAACTCTGTATCCACCTTTGGTTTAATCATCAAAGAACAAATCAGATTTTCTGTGGGGAAGTAGTTTTTACATGTATTTGTGTTACTTGCCCTTGTGCAGTAGTACTGCCAATTATATTTATTAGCCCTAAATATTAAACAGCTGGAAGGATTCCATTGTATATAAATAAGACATTTGAGACCTGGAAGAATGCCATTTCTAGTGCAGCAGCTGGTGCTTTTTACAGTTGCATTCAGCACAACACCACTGAATTTCACTGCGCTTTGAGTGTTGTGTTAATGACAATAGAGAACATGGGGTGCTTTGGGATTTCTGTAGGAAATGTGTAAAAAAACCCATTGTTTTGAAAGACAGACTAGCAAGGAAATGCTGCATTATCCACCTGTTTTGTGCATTTTGATGTAGATACTTTCTTGTTTGTGTTTCGCTGGCAAATACAAAGCAACAACCTGCAGAGGCTTTTCAAATGTGAATTTTTGAGTGTTCCTGTGTCACAGATGTTTTCCACTTTCTCTGTTGCAGAGGTGTTTTCCCATTTAAGTAATGGATTCGTGCCTAAAAATTCCTGCTTGCTGATGCTTCTGAAAGCATTTGCTAATGGTTTGGGTTTTTTTATGAAGGCATCATCAACTCTTTGTTACATCCCAAGTAATAACTAAAGTATTGCCACACTATTAATTTATTCCTAGTCTATGTATTAGAAAATGGAGGCAAAAATGTGGACAAGGGATATCTTTGTATTTACTTATCCAGCAAATAGTTTGCAGAAGTGAATTCTTTCCACTATTGAATGACTGTGCCCTGATCATTTCTGTGTAAAGGTTTGCCATCACTACTTGTGTGGCTACGTCCAGTGGTAGCGTTTTAGGTGAAGATGATGATGGTGATGGAGGACCTCATGCTTTTTATTTGTGTTATTATTAAGTATTAAATATCTCTGAAACAGCTACACTTAAAGGCTGAATCTTACCTGGTTTGTAGAGTGCTCATGGAGAAAGGTGCTTTGATGCGAGTGGTTGTTCGCTGCACATTTCAACCATGGGGACTGTCGTGTTGAGAACTTCCCAGCAAATCTGCTCGACCTGCGAGATAAATAAGGTTGGAACCTGTTTCTCCAGGAGACACGCAGCCTAGACAAAAATCAAGCTGGAAACGCTTTGCTTGTCAAAGCTCTGAATGGATTCAGATGTCTCTTAGAAAGTCAGATGTTTTCCTCGTGGTGGTGACCTTTTTACCTCGCTGTGATTGAGAGGATTTGCTCGCAGAAGGGTGAGAATCAGCTGTCCTTAAAGGTTTGATGATGAAGTCCTCCTCTGTAAAAGAGATGAAAAAAGATGGCTTTACTTATCTTTCTGCAGTCTGGTTTAATTATTAGTTTAGTATTCCCATGATAAGTTATGTACTTTTGCTTTCTCAGTCTTGTGTGTTTATGTGTGCTGAGCATCCACAAGACAGTTGCACTTATTTTTGTTAACATTATTTCCTGTAATATTTGTTTTATTTTACTTCCCAGCTCTTCAAAAACTAAGAGGCATTAGTGCATCCAACACTTCTGGTGGTTTTGTTTTGAGAAAGACAAGAAGGTCAAGATTTATGTTAAATTATCTATGTGGGGTTTATGCCTTGGTGGAATGAGGTTTGTTTGCTTGGGAAGATACTCAGATCCCTATGGCAACATATATTGTTCTATAGGTAGCAGAGGATGGTGTAGCTTTAGTGGGTAGAGGGAGGAGGTTCTTGTTCTTTTCATTAGATCTGATTGTTTTGGATAATTTGGGGTGGATTTGGAGCTAACTGTGCAGTCAAACGCTAGAGCTCAGTTTTTGTTGGGGATCTGGATACTCCTAATGAGCTTCTCATCTCACCTGGGCTCTCAGCAGGCGAGATATGAATATTTTGTCTTGGTTGTCCTTAGTTATGAAGAAAAGCCCAACTTTTAGGTTGAGGCAATGAACAAAATCCTGTGGTACTCCTTCAGTTTCTTAAACTCCCAAATCAGATAATTTTCTGTCCTCCGATGTGAGCTGGTGGGTATTTATGGGCCTTGAATCAGCATCTTTGGTGATGTAATGAGGAAAGTGTTTTCTTCTCGATGATCTGGGCTGGAATGCGTTCTTCTGTGATGTGGTCATTGCAGGGTTTTTGTTAATAGCAAGCTTTCAGAGCTCCTGCATTGTGCTACTATTTTGTTAAGCCTTGGTAGGGTGTGTGGGAAGGTTCTGTTTTCCAATTGGACTTGAATTATTTTATTACTCATCTCAAGCTGCCCTAAAATGTGCGTTAATTTTTGTTGGTTGGTTGATTTCCTCACTTGTCATCAGAATTTTAGCTGTTGTTTACTGAAAACTCTCCTTTCATACCCTTTTACTTCCAAGTAACTGGAAAAGTTCTTTTTCTGTGTGCATTGGCTATGAAGTAGGATGCATTAGAATTATGTTCAACATATGTGAAATCTTGATTCACTTACTGATCTGAGTTTGGACATATTTAACATTACAATAAAAAAGTCAACAGAAGATCTAAGTACTAAAACAAAAGAGGCATCCAAGTTATTAATTTTGTCTTAAATCCTGCAACCTGTTTCCCAAATGTGGGGAATGGAAATGTTTGAAATATTGGACAGTGTGCAATAGAGAAAGAATTAGACTTAATACATATGTTGAATTATGATATAATTCCCTATTATACTGGGAGATTTTTAGGTCAAGTTCTTTTATATTCACAGTCATTTGCAAAAAAAACCCAAACCAAATAATACAAATGTTATTTATATAAGTAGTGAATATTCACATGCCTGAGGCTTTCAACCTCGACCTGTTATATTTCTATGGTATCATATAAATCCAGTGTTTTATACTTACCTTGAATTATATTTTCAGGTAATTAAAGTCACGAGCACAAAGTTGTCAGGAAATGACTTGTAGGTATCTTGGGTTCTTTTATAAAGATACAAATGCCTGTGGTGGTTTGTCTTTTCTGTTGTGGTTTCCCTCTATCCAGTATTATTTCTTGATTTTTCATTAGGTCTTGCTTATCCCAACACATCTTTATTAGGAGATGGGTTTTTATTTCAGCATATCGACTCAAGCTGTGCTTATACTTTTATTCAAATTAATGGCAAATGTCCTGCCCAAGGAGTCTCAGGCAAATGTCAGATATACACCAAAAAGTAAATGAAAGCTTTCTATTAGTGAATATCAGCTGAAGATAAATAGCAGAGAATGTTTTGGAATGCTTGAAGGATGCTTGACTATTACAGCAACAAATATACAAACCAATATGTTGCGATAGCAGCTGGACAGGGATGCCACCACTGGAACTCAATTCCCTTGCTTAAAAATGTTTATTGGCAGTGCTTCTGTTTTCCAAAATAATGAAGTTACCTTAATGTTTAAAAAATTCTGTCACAAAGAAATATAATTCTGGAAAAATTGGGGGGGAAAAATGTCAAATACTTTTTCTTTCCCCCTATGTCAATCTCTTATTTCCAGTGGAAAGAACTTTTCACCAGGAACGTCTGCCTTATGCTCTTACTGAGGGCTTTAACCTTTTTCCTTTTATCAAAAAGAAATTGTTGATTTCATATCCAATTATTCACTGAGGAAAACACTAATTCTAAAAATTATTAGCATAATACAGAGCAATGGTTTAAATGCCTGCTCCTTAGTCATCTCAGTATTTATAGGACTGAACATGTATTATGCAGCTTTGGAATATCTCAGCATTTTCCAGGAGCTTCTCGAGACCCTCATATGCCAAACTTTAAGCTCATAATAGAACATTTTGACCATTTTGATTTTTTTGCTGGGGAATGCAGTTTATTTTTACTTTTCTCCTATTAAAATATTAATAGAAATGTATCATGCCTACGCTAATCTTAGTTTTAAAAGCTGCGCTTGGCTTCTCTGTGAAGGCACTGCCTTCTTTTTAGCATGATCTCTGGAGAAAATGGAAGCTACACAGACGTGTGTGTGTATATACGAGGGAAAGGAAGATCTCACGTCATGGTTTTTGAAATCAGAGATGAATTTTAACAATCTCACAGAAGAGCAGAGGTTTCCAGAGGCTTTTATCTCTACAAGGTTTATAAAACAGTGATAGGAAGAGCCACAGAAATGGTATTAATGATCCCAATGAGGACGAGATTTTTGTGCTGCCATTTAATTAGACATGTGAGTCCACGAGACACAGACTGGTAGGAAACTAGAATTGACTTTGTTAACTCTGTTGCTCATGGTATGGCTTGTTTGTTTGCCTCTTTTTATTGTAATTGCCTGGCAACCAAGGTGGCGGGGGGGAAGAGAAAATATTATGAGCTAGTTGGTATTCTGTCAGTGAAGTGCTGAGAAGTTGCATGCCCCGACTATCTGAAAAGTGAGATCCCAATCATCATAATCTTTGTGTTTGCTTGACTAAATAGCAGAAGGCAGAAAATGGACATACATGGGAATGCAGGCTTTTGTGGCATCGCTCGGCAAGGCATAATAAAAGTGATTTATTTCTTTTTCCTGTCTGAAAGCTGTGCTGAATACTAAGAGCCAGTAGATGAGAGCAGGGTCAGTTTTCAGTATTAGAACAAAACGTGTTTTTGAGGTAGTATTTGAAGGGTGGTTCTGTGGAGGCTTCTGTGAACACCTCATAGATAGTGAAAAGCAATTACACGGAGACGAAAAGGTTTTTAACTATTAGTTTAGAAATAAGCAATAATTTGACCCCTGTGCTCGGTAAGGGTGGGACATTCTAGCACATGGAGATGTTTTTGTGAAGTTTCTGTCCCATCTAGCCATGTTTGCGTTAGAGGACGGTTGGACATCACCTAAATGGTGCTCATACCAATTAAAGCATCATGCTGAATTTCTTAATGGAGAATAAAATTCTAAATAAATATTGTTAGAGTTTTGCCTGAGACTGTCAGTGGAGTTAGCTCCCTGGGTTCCATAGGTTCCTTGAAAAAATTATAAAACTCCGTTTTTAGTTGGGGTTTGTACTTTGTAGTTTAGGAGTTTTAGAGCAATGTGATGCTGAAAGATAAAATGCAGGGTTTTTGGAATCATACATTCACATACTTGCGTTGTAAATCATAAAATGTCCTTCAATTTCTTACTGTAAGCTTGAGATTTTTTTTTATATGACAGATAGTAAGACACAAAACCTGATGTCACGGGCAGGATGAAAGAATTGAGGAGATCACTCATGTCCCACATTCCCACACTGAGAGGGAACTTTTTATTGAGGCTGCTCATGACATCCTAGGAAATGTCCTACATTCCCTTCTGTACATTTCCTTTTGTAAAGAAACTGGAAGAAATAAACCAAAGCCATAAGTCCAGCACGCTCTGCTGGATCTGTTCTGGAAAAGAAAATCCTTTTTGGCCTAACTTTGTCAGTCACTGTGATAAGGGCACATGAGTTAGACCCTCTCACTGGGGATCTTCAGATTTTTCTATACCACTGAAAGCAATCTCTTTTTTCCTGTCATTAACAGTATCCAAAGAAGATTTAAAAAATGAAAAGCAAACAAAAGAACGCTTTTCAAAAGCCAAATGACATGCTGGGAAAGGAGTGGTGCTCTGGCACTTCTCCTGGACGTGTTTCAAAAGCATTGAAGGTGCCTGAAGGCATTAGGGTAATATGATATAAGTACTGTGTAATGATATAAATTCAGAAACGGAGTGTCCCACATCGTGCTGTTGTAGAGTCCCTGCCACGTTTTTATAAATATCTGCCTGAAATATTTTGAATTTCTCATTCCTATTGGACTGTCATTTCATCGTTCCAGCCTTTAGGACGTGGCTGGTAATTTCCAGTGGCTCTTGGCAACAGGAGGAGATTATTGGCCCAAGGCCTGTGCTCGTGCAAGGACATCTGTGAGAGGAGAGCCCTCGCCTCAGTTTTGGGAGGTTGGCAGAGCCAGGGTCCAGCTGCGGGCAGGAGCTGCTCCTTGTAGGATGGGCTGCCACGTGGTGCCAAGCTCTCAAGTGGCCCTGAGCTCCGGCGCAGTGAGTTGGACTCGGCGAGTCCCTGCACTGCAAGCTCTATGGTGCCATGTCATGGCTTGCTGCTGCAGACACATCCAAGGCTGTGTTTTAAACTCTCTCGAAGCAGTCAGGAAGAGATAAAACTTGTGTATAGTCAGATCTGTAAAGTGAACTACAGTAAACTTTGTTTCAATTAAAGGGAGAGTATTTATACTGCTTTTATCTGCTGGTTTAATAACATGATTTCAAATCACATCTTCAGCGGTACGTGGACAATTTCATTGTGCAGACCAGCTCTTAGTCATATCAAAACTTTCTTAAATCACTGGGTTAGGACTGAGAACTCTCAGATGCTACTCTGGTGTGGCCACATTTCTTTTTTTTTCTTTCTTTGTCTATGTGTGTGATGTGCGTGTACTGTAAACCCAAGAAACTAAACATTTCTGCACTTCAACTTTCTTTGTGGGACCAGTACTTCCCTCTGCTCGTGTCTGCTCTGCCCTACACTAAAGGTGCCGATGTAAAATGAGTCGTTGTTAGGCTGAGATCTTAAATATAACATTGACGTCACTGGGTTTTTGAGGGAGGATGTTTTTGTGGTAGCTCTTCTTTGTCTCCCTCCATAAGAGTGGCAGTGGTTTCTGACAAAATGCTTAATTCTCTCTACTCTGCATCCCCAGTTTTTGTGCTGCTTGTGGCCCTGCTGCTCTGCAGCTGCACAACACCAGCCCTGGTCACCCATTCGGGCAGAAAGTGAAGAAAGAAACATCTTAATGTTACTTCGTTGTGTATGGTAAATGACTAGCAGTAAATATTTACTCTCTGTCCTCTGGTAGGATTTGTTCTTTTCCTGTGATTGGTAAACATTCCTCTCTGGTAAGTGGGACTTTAGAAATCAGGTGGGACTGGTACAATTCAAAAATAGAAAGCCCATTCCTTCACTGGTGGGTCGAGTGAGGTTGTCAGCTGATGCTGCTGTAAAAACAAACGATGACTGTGTGTTCTTCAAAAAGCATTTCAGTGTCATAGCCTATATAGTCCACAGAAGAATCAGGATATGGTAAGCTGGAAGGAATTCTTAATGACTCTGGAAACTGGGCTGAGCTTGATTCTTTGTCCAGAGTACATAGATCCCAAGCAAAATCAATTGTCATGCTGTGAATAAATGTAAAACTGCAGCACTTTATTACTACTATGTGAGTTTTCAGCTGGAGCCATTGGCTTTTGTTGTTGAGATTTTAAATCTTGTTTAATCTGTGAAATACAACGGATTGTAACAGTGAAAATGTGGGCTTGTCCTTGTGAATCTCTTCTGCTTGAGGTGAGCGTGGCTGTAGCAAAGACATGCTGGAATCATGATTGAAAGGACAGCACTGCATACAGCCCAAGAAATCACAGGGTTTTAACCATGTCAAACAGCTAGAGCATGTCTTTCATGCCACCTTGAAATAACTGGGTAAAAACTGACTTATTAATGGTGAAGTCTGTGTTCATATAAGAGATTTAGATGTTTTAATAGGAAGGAAGTGCGTGCAAGTTCAACCAGACTTTGTTGTCTGTGTGTCCAAGCAAAGCTACTTTTGCTTTGTCATCTACATGCGATTTTTATTGGTACTATCATCAATCTTAAAATATTTCTTTTTTTCTTCTTCTTCTTTTTTTCCCCCCAGTGGGAAGAGATCAGTGGCGTCGATGAGCACTATACTCCAATCAGAACTTACCAAGTGTGCAATGTTATGGATCACAGTCAGAACAACTGGCTGCGGACAAACTGGATTCCTCGCAACTCGGCTCAGAAGATATACGTGGAGCTCAAGTTCACCTTGAGGGACTGCAACAGCATCCCTCTGGTCCTGGGTACTTGCAAAGAGACCTTCAACCTCTATTATATGGAGTCTGACGACGACCACTCGGTGAAGTTCAAAGAGCACCAGTTTACAAAGATCGACACCATTGCGGCCGACGAGAGCTTCACGCAGATGGACCTCGGGGACAGGATCCTCAAGCTGAACACAGAAGTGCGTGAGGTGGGGCCCATCAGCAGGAAAGGCTTCTACTTGGCTTTTCAAGATGTGGGCGCGTGCGTTGCCTTAGTCTCGGTGCGAGTGTACTTCAAGAAGTGCCCTTTCACCGTCAAGAACCTCGCCATGTTTCCCGACACGGTGCCCATGGACTCGCAGTCGCTGGTGGAGGTGCGGGGCTCTTGTGTCAACCATTCCAAGGAGGAAGAGCCACCCAAGATGTATTGCAGTACGGAAGGAGAGTGGCTAGTGCCCATAGGGAAGTGCTTGTGTAACGCTGGCTACGAAGAGAGAGGCTTCGCGTGCCAAGGTAACGACGCCCCGCGCGGTCGCGGCTCTGCTCTCGGCACGGGCTTCGCTCCGTGTCCCTGCTCTGGCCACTGGGCTCTGCTCATTGTCTCCAGGTTCTTGGGAGAAATAATTTAGTTCCCAAAATTGCCGTGAAAATGGGTTTCTTTAAACCGTGGAAATAATGCAATCGGCTAAAAATCTTTGGTGAGGGTCAACAAGTGATTTTTAGTGAGCACACTGTGTAGCAAGTCTAGCCTCTCTTACCACTCCTGGACTTCCTTTCAGTATATTATCATTTACTTAAATGCTTTCTTTGTGTCAAAATATGCCATTTTGTGTGTGTGTGTGTGTGTGTGTGATTTTATTTTTTTTTAAACTTTGTGGACTTTTGCTACTGAGCTGCGTTGGCTAACTGGGATTGGTCAGAGAAAAACATGTAGCATTGTTGCAGTGGCATAATTACTCAATGCAGATACATTTGGAAGATTAATAGCTGAACCTTTTAAAATTGCACTTTCGTAATTACTCATGTATTTTAAATCATTTTTGCTAGCAAGGCCAGTCTGAGTATGGTTTTCTGAGGTTGGATACTGATATTGAGGAAAACAATTTAAAGTCTTGTGTTGTGAGCTGAGTTCAGGGGAGGATATTTTATTATTCAGAAATGCTTTATCTAGGGCCTCCTATAGCTACACTCAGGAATGCTATGACATTACTGATACTCTTCTATCCACTCTATATAGCCTTGCTTATGTTTGAGCTGTTTGAAAGCTGCTGGTTTAAAATTTTGGTTACATGTGGGCACAAAAAGTCAAGCACTCAAGAAAGGGACAGCCTAAAAGTGAGCAATTTTGGAGCAAAATAAAACAAAATAAACTTTTATTAAAAACAGGTTCTCAAATGCCTGGTGCAGGCAAGGCAGCTCCTACTGAGTTTTGCAGAGATTAGGAGTGGGTTGACGTGCATGTGTGAGTATATTATACATGATTTGAAAGGCAGAAAATCTATATTTATTTTTTTTAACTTCCACCTCTTGTTTTCTTTCTTTTTGCTTCCACTGTTGATCGATAGAGTGATGTATGACGGAGCCATTAACAATAGTGACAGGTCCTTCTGGTTTATTCTGATTTAACATCTTATGTCCTACTAACTTTTATTGGAAGTCATATTTATCAAATATTTCCAGTGGGGTGTGATTGAAATGCCACTCTAAAAGTCAGTAATTCAACACCTCCCATTTGTTGGCGTCGGGAACTGGCAGGAGTTGGGAAACTCAGGAAAACAGGTCAGTTTTGACCTCAGGCTCGAAGCTGCTCCTGCATCGTCCCTTTCTTCTCACTCTTTCTCTTGCGTTGAGGATTTTTGTGTTTGTTTGGGTTCGTGTGTTGTATTTTGTGTCTGTCACTACTTGATCCTGCATTCAGGCTGTTCCTGATCTTGTTTGTTTCCCTGATGCTGTTTTTGGGAACAATGTCATTTTGCATTAGCAGGAGATTAGCACTGATGATTAAAATGAAGGACGTTAATGGCAAAAGATCAGCCCATTTCGAGTTCATTAAGAACAGGGTTTGGGTTTTTTTTTGTACTTGGGAAATTATTAGGGCACAGTCGTGCCTCCAAATGACACAAATGGTACCAACTGCCTTGACTGCTTTCTTTTCTTTGCACAACCAGGGAAGGTGATGTAAGGCTCAGGCACCTTTTTGGTGTTGGTGTACACGTAGATATAAAAACACGCATGTTTTTATGACACCTTTGTATGTAAGCCC
Source organism: Sclerurus mexicanus (assembly GCA_013396755.1). Lineage (NCBI taxonomy): Eukaryota > Metazoa > Chordata > Aves > Passeriformes > Furnariidae > Sclerurus > Sclerurus mexicanus. The sequence continues at coordinate 670,668 of VWZF01006291.1, read as the reverse complement.
TGAAAAGCCAAGATTGGACTTTACTCAGCTTGTTGGTTCGTGTTGGGTAGAATCTTGTTCTGTCCTGGATCCTAATAAGCAGTTTACATTTCAGCAGTAAGATACCTACATGTCAGTCAGGTAAAGAACTGTGCTGTGACCATCCTCGTCCTCTTTATTGTGCCTGTGTGGAGAAATGATTTCCCAAAAACCAATTGTATGCCTCACCTTGAGGAATTCTGGTATTTGTGACATATTTTAGGTTAACTGCTTAAGATGTAACACCTTCTTTCCTTCTCAAAAAGGAAAACTTATTTTTTCCATCTTTTCCCCATCAAAAAGCCAGAGTAGATCAGGTCAGAGGTTTGTCTGCCTTAGTGTTCTTTCTCTGACAGTCACTAATGGCAGATTCCTAAGGAATACCAAGGAAAAGTGGAAGAAACTACACAAAGTGCTGCTCCACTGAGGATACCTTTCAACTTCTTTCAGTCTCCTGCTGACTTTTTAGGAATTTAGATACATCTTGTAAAGAAGACTATGTATAATAGAAAGTAGTGACAATTAACCTAGTTAATTTATCTATTTTTGGACTCATTTATATTTTTAGTCTCTAAGTTTTTATGGCAAATAATGCCATATCTTGTCTTGTGTAGAAAACACCACTTCCTTCTGTGTTTAAATCTTCTGTTTTAGGGTCAGTGGGATAAAGTAGAGTGAGAAAATAACTGTCTTTTCAGCTTCTCTATTAACAACTTTCAAGGTCTCTTTCCATGTCTAATATTTCATTTCTAATATCTCTTTTCCCAGCTCTTCCTCTCTACTGGTGCCTTCCTTTTTAGAGGACAAATTGCCCTATACCTCAACTCATCCTTTTTGTCTACTTCTGTACATATTTGAAATAAACAGTTGTGATTTTTAGGAAAAGGGAAATGAGGCTTGTGTTGCAGTATTTAAGTTGCAAGCACAGCAGTGGCAAAGTGTTTGGAACAGCCCAAAGATCAAGAAAAGAAAAGAAAAAAGGAGCATTCACATCACCTGCCCTTCTCTGGGTGTGGAGAAGCCAGACCCAGTTTTGTTTGGAGTGCTACAGAGGGGAAATAGATCTCCCAACCTGATTAGTTGGGGTCATGAGATCAAAATAAATGGGAAAGTTTAGGCTAAATGGTAGGGGGAGGGGAAAAGAAGTCTGTAGTTCTGTAATGATCCAGAAGTCTCTTTGGAGAACTAATGGAAGCCTCATTTCAGGAGCTGTTTTTAAAAAATGCAGTAACCAGATGATAAAGGAAATCCTGCCCTGGCAGGCTCAGACTAATAAATCTTTTCCATCCTGAATGTGTCTCTTCTGTTGTTGGGTCTTTTCATGCACTTCAGAAAGACCAGCTGGACATGGAGAATGTTATCTTTCATTAAGATAGACTTAATTAGCAAGGATGCAGTGGGCAATTATTTATCCACGTGGGAGGGTGAGGGAGCTTGAATGTCCTTTTGAATGCTTCCAACAGGTGACCCTTTAGACCAAAACCAAACTTTGCGGCTCCAGTTATCAAGTGGAAAATTAAACTGGTGGGGCTGAACAGAAAGACTCAAAGAGCACAGAATAACATTTTCTGCATGCTGTTCTTTCAAGGTATGGTTCTAAATTTTAGTTGCTGGAACTGAGCAAGTCTGAATTGTAAATTTCCCATGTAATGCTGTGTAATAAAGTTGTAAGTTTTAACCACAAGTGACTGATACATTTTCTATAACAAAGCCAGAAAAAAAAAAGAAGAAAAAAAAAGAATGTAGAGCATCAGCTCTTCCTTATGTATTTAATTTTGAGCTATTAATCAGGTGGATTGAATGGAAGAAAAGGGAGTAAGAGGTAAAGGAGAGAGAGGTTAAGTTCACCCACTGTGCCTGGTTATTGCAAAAATGACTTCACAAGATTTCCCTTAACACTAAATTTTTCAGTGCTTCAGGTTGTGTAGCGCGCATCTCCTAAATCATCTTTCTCTCTCTGAGTTCGTGGAGATATGGAAGGAATGCCATCTCTGGCTGCTCCGTCTGAGCCATCACGTGCATTGCTTAATTCTTTCAGTGGAACGAGTGCTGTACGTGAGATAAAAATAAGTAAGGCGTCATTAATACTAAGGAAGGAAAAAACCCTTTCCCCAGATTTCTCTTTTTCTATGCTTTAAATGACCATTTTGTCCCCGCAGAAGTAAATCTAATTTTTGCTTTCTTAGATCAGTAGGGGGGAAAAAAAAAGGAAAAAAAAAAAAGATAACTTTACATGTAAAGAGAAAAAGATTCTGTGTGGAACTCCTCGACTTTGAGCGAGTGAAAACAGATGGAAGACACACATGCTTGCTGCAACTGCAAAGCCATTTTTTTCCTGGAAATAGCTGAGGGAATGGGATGTGTGGCTCACACTGCAAAATGTGCGTTTAACTCTTAGGCTCTGCATAGAAGAAATTATGTTTCATAAAATCTAGGAACTGATCACAGTAAAATCGTGCCGTGCGATAATGGAACTCACAAGAAAGTTTCCTTTTACATCTACAAAAGCAATTCACAGCTTTTAAATCAGAGGCTCGAGGTGGGGTTTTTATTCCTTTAGTTTGCAGTATTGTTTTGATTTTTAAAAAGCAAGAGAGATGCTTTTTGAAGGACCCTTAATCTCTCAAGCTAGTAAACTAAAATGACAGCAGCTATAAATTATGAATAGCTTTATTTGTAAAATATTCATTGTTTTTATCTACTTTATATTCTATAAGTACACAAGCAGAGCACACGACCAAGGATTTACCTTCCTGCTTAGAATTTATTTAACTCTTATGAAATTTATGTTGAAGATATCCAAAGGAATTTTATGGGAGAAGAATTATGGTGCACTAAATACCTCCTAAAGGTCCCAGCCAACTTTTTATGTAGCATCCTCTGAGTGTTGCAAATTTGGACAATACCCTCCAATTCGTACATCGTAAGAGATAGATGTAAAATGCAAGTTTTTAAGGCAAAATTTATTTGGCCCAGTCTCATGGTTTGTGAGTACATTTGTCCCACATCTTGAAGGAAAAGAAAAATGGAAAAGAAACATGGAATTACTAGAAAAGAGATTTTTTTGATGCAACACTTTGCACATTCTCATGATACAAAAGAGTTCTTTCAGTCCTTTGTAGTTACTTCAGAGGAATCTTTGCTAAATTTCTTGGAGATTGTGATAGAGGTGTTTAAAAACATGATTATAAATATTTCTATTCCGTTTTTTAATGTTCAGTAATTAGGAGCCTGCTGTTAAGTGTCCTTAGGAAACTCAGCAATGTTCCTCTCTGAGTCGTTCTGTGCTACAGGGTCAATATCTGACGTGACTGGAGAATTTAGCACTGAATTTTTGTACTGGAAATGGAAAGGTTCGCTCAGAAAATGGGAACATTGGCGAAAGTGTTAATGACTCACAAAATGCAACTTCACAGCGTTGCAGTGCACGTTTAATCCAAGTATATTCCCGCTTTGGAAGTCCTTGCTCTGCCACAGTGTGTGCGTTTTGGCAATTCCTTCTTTATTCCCCCTTATTTTCAAGCAACAAAAAGACCACCCCGTTAACAACTTTCTGAAACATTTGCTCCCCTTTTTTAAACACAGGAGTTTTTGCCTCTTACAGGTTCAAGCTCCCTACTTGCTGAATTTGACTGCAAATACCTCACTGATATCTGTCCCAGAGAATCCCGAGGGATCTCGCTGGCATTTCCTTAACCTTTCCATTTTAATGGGTTCGCTTCTTTGGAGGCTTCCCAGAGATTAAAAACTAAATTAATAGTATCATCCCGAGCATGGAGCATCTTTGGGTGATTTTTGGCGTGGGCAGCACAAAGGTTGTGTTGTCAGCGTGAATCCATCCAACGCGTGCTCTCCCTGCCACTGGCGGGGTCTGACAATCCCTTATTAGTTCCAGAGTGAGGCTTAGAAAGGCTAACAGGGCTTTGCATTCCAGCTGCCAGCTGGTACTACACTTGAAATAGGGAGAGCAGTCGGAGCGAGAGCTGGGAGTTTTTGATAACATTCAGGGAAAATGCTCTTAAAGCAAGAACCATCTTGAAAGATGAGTACGAGACGACGGGAATCTTCTGTGTGTGTCTGCGGCTCCTCGGCGTGAAGCACGAGATGTTGTCAAAACACGCCGTTGGCAGGCGTCTAAATAACCAGCAATTGATATCAGACTTTATTGAAACGCTCAGACTGCAGGGAAGGCATCAGAATCTGCTCTTTCTTTGGGTTACACGCTGAATAACAAGCGTCGCACTTGTAATGTCTCACCCCCCTTGCATTTGAAATTGCAGTTTTACTCTTGGTGACGCCCTAGAAAAATAATAATGTGGACTTCACACAGTCTGTTTAGAGAGAGAAGAGGCAAAGTTCATTGCCTGGGATTTGTTTGTGGCTTCAGCTTTAAATACCTGCCTGCACCACATAATCAGATAGTGTGGCAATTAGTGTGGCTGTTTCCTAAGGCAGAGAGAGACCTGAACAACGACAAATCCTTCAGAGGTCAAGGAGGTGAACTGTTTCACTGTCCTGAATCTGCGGGTTCAGCGGTTGTCTACTCTACGGTTCAAATTTGATGTGATAATTTAGAACAGCTGCTCTCTGACAGAAAGATTCACTTTCAGCAAGGGAAGAAAAAGCCATATGGTAAAAGCTGACACTGTGCCAGGCCTGGATAGCTGCAGGAGTGATACAGGACAGTTCTCTTCAACAGGATGGTATTCCCAGGCTGTGTGCTTTCTTGGATCATACCTTTACACCCATAAAGACCTATTTTATAGTTATTTTTTCAATAATGCTTTTTATTACCAATGATGGTGAATTGACAGAAAAGGATGTTGGGCTTTAAAGAATGCACGGTTTGTTCCTAGCCTTGTCCAGGCTGCTGTTCGTGCTGTAAAAACATACTGGAATGATTGCTTCAAAATTTCCAAGCAAAATAATATGTATTGTTAGAGGGGGTGTCTCACACTTGAGTTCATGTGCTTGTAGCAGAGTATTTAAAAATTGATTTAAGTGGCACTGCCTTTAAATGTGCCACATGCTTAAATTCCAGTAAATGAAGCATGTGAAAGAGCATGAAACGTAAGGAAAGCTGTGATTTCTTGTGCTCAACCTAAACAGTTTATGTGTAAGGAGTAAGGTGGTCATCAGGAGTTCAAAATCTTATGGAGAATTCATTTGTCCTCCAGTTTGGAGGAGGGGACTCATTTGTAGCAATAACTAGTTCTAGGTTAAAAAAAACCAAACCACAGACTCTTTTCTCTTTGATGTGGCAGAGAATTTTAAGGTAAGGGGAATAACAGAATAACTAACTTAGAGGTGCCCAGCTCTTACCTTTAGGAAATGCCACTGAACAAGTGACCAAAAACCTTGAACCAACAATGCAATTGCCACTAGGAATTTTTTGTGTGTGTGTCCCATCCCCCTGTCTCCCTCCCCTTAATGAGGATGGGACACAAAACTGTTGCTTAAGAAGAAAAAAACACGTCTTTCATTCCCCTAGGAAAAAAAATGGGGGGGAAATCTCTAAGGTGATTGCAGTAAAGCAGTAAAATATGTTGAAGTGGTCATCTGTTACCCAGCTGAACTGAGAAGAGACATAAAGTTTGACAAACATATTAAAGTCAAATATTAAACATGTTCTTTGATGTTTTGCAACCTTATACAGAGTTCACTCATACAGAATTTGACCTAACCTGAGCAGTCCCTTAATCTCTGTAAGAGGTAATTCTGAGGTTGAGGTATGCACATACACAATTGTTTTATTTATAAATGTGTCCTGTTAATGCCATATTAATAGTAGGATGCTGTAGTATACAGTAAGTAAGAATCACTCTCTTTTTCATAATGAATGATATAATGTAACCATTTAAATTACAAAAAGAAATATAAGGTATTCAATATTGTGTAGTTCCAGTTTAACAGGGGCATCTCCTTGTGCCTCTTTAGATGCCAGAACAACTGGAATCCTCTGAAGGTCTAACAGGATTTTTTCTGAGATTTTGGCAACAAGATCCTAATACTGAGCTGGCACCTCTGGGCAGTTCATTTTAAGGAGCTGCTCTTCAAACCTGTTCTAGGAACTTTCAGGTTTTGCTCCCTGGAGAATGATATGGAAAATTAAAGCAGGGCTGAGGGCTTGCGCCTTGAAGTGAAGTCAAGGTGTATTAACCACAACCATGAGGTCACTGTTCCAGCTGCAGGACTGGTGTTCACACTGGGGAGGGGCAGCAGCTGGGTGGGAGGCAGGACATGAGAGCTGAAGAAGTCATTGTTTAGAAATCTCAGGTAATCACAGCTAATGAATCTTCTGTTTCATCAGTTAATAGACCACTCATTAAGCTGCCATGTGTGTAAGGTCTCTGACGTTTTTGACTGTGAAGAAGGGGTGTCCAGAACTGTCAACCTGAGGTTGTACATGTTTGTAAATACAGAGGATGGAATTAGAAAGATGCAAAATTTCTCCTTGTGCGTGGCATTTAATATGCAATGACAGTCTTGTTTCTCATACTGTGTGAGGGGATGAACTGCCAGTGATATTAACAGTAAAATGGGGATCACTACACTAGCCACACTAGCCACATCAGCTGGGGCAAGAAAGAAAGCTAAAAGCATTTTTTTTAAAGGTTCAGAACAGGAAAGAGAATGAGAGGAGGGAGAAGAACAGAGGGGGGAAAATCACCATAGTAAATAAAAGATATTCTTGTTTCACCAAAACCTAAATGCTGCAATTAATATTCTTAAAAAAAAAAAAAAGAAAGAAAGCAACAGCAAGCAGAGAAGTTACAAAGTCAGAGGATCTCATGAGGAAAGAAAGGATGGTGATTTTGATTTTAATTCAGACAGGAGTCTGAGTCAGGGGGGTCTCTAATGGAAGGTGCAAGTTTGCTCGGTGCCTAACTACTGGAATGATACTCACCTTTCAGGGGAAAAGCATGGTGGCTGTTTCAAGTCCATGTTTGGGAATAGGGTAGGTCTCACATGGAGTTGGTCTGCAATTAATAATATTAGAATTGTAATAATGAACGTGTTACACTGGGAGGTTTAGAGCTGATGGGGAGTACAGTGAACAGGGACATATCTCCTGTGTTTCAGTGAGCCTTGTCTAAATGAAGTTGCAGACTAGAAAAGATCTGTTTTCTTCAGAGCCTTCCTCTCACTGGAGGGTGTGAATGGTCTCTCTGAGTCTTTGCTGGCCAGCATTTTAAGAATGACATTTCTTCACATCGCTGAATTTTCAAGGGCTCTGAGTATGTACCTAGCAGTGGCTCGGAAATTATGGAAACGACTCGGGGGTTGGACTAGATGATCTCCAGAGCTCTCTTCCAACGCTGACAATTCTGTGATTCTTTGAACTTTAAAGCCAAAAGGCTTCATCCTGTCCTGAACTCCTGGGGCAGCAATTTGAAAAGCTTTCTGTCTCATGGGTTGAGCCCTGCTCTGCAGAGGACTCGGCAGAGGGGCGAGACATAAAGTGCTTGCCTGCAGTCATGGGTTCATCTATAGTTTCCCTGTGTAATTATGATTCAGAGGTTGAGTTTCTCATCCACATCCTTTGGGAACAGCTCCTTCATGCCATGTTCATACTCAAACAGCTGCTGTGGCCTGGGAGGAGCACAGGGGAACTCCTGAGTTCTCCTGCTCTCTGCTTTCTCCAGCCACTTGCTCACAGGAGGTGAGAGGAGCTTATGAGGTGATGAATCCCTCAGGCTTTGGAGGGAGGGGGTAGCAGAGGGTTTTGAGCTGGGTCCGAGTTAATCCCTGTTTGCCCTCACACTGCAGCCATGCTACTGATCCGTCCTAATCCACAGCAAATCGGAGATGTGATTACAGACAGATCACTTGAGTTTGCGCTCAATCCGATTTCTAGCTTTGCTTCTGATTCTCATCTGCAGCCTGATAACAACCTAACCTTTTAATTTTCAGTCTCTTCCCTGAACAAGTAGGGTCTGCTTCCCCCACAAAAGTTAAATATTAGTCTTTAATTGAAAAACACACAAACTACTCCCAAGTCCTGGGGTAAAAGCAGGTGTTCAGGCACAAGTCTGTTTAGCACAGTGCTTATTTAAACATGGATTAAGGGCTTCTTTGGAATCGAGTGCGTTGTTGTTCTGTGCAATAATTACTTTGCAGAACCAGTGTGTTTATATTACTGCCTTAAAACCGAGCATGCCCTCTCTCCCAAATTCTCTTCTAATTAGGGATTATCTTATAGCTTGTCAGTTATCCATCTGTTGGGAGCCTTCCTTGTCTACCTTGCAGTCATGGCAGTCAAGCTGTTGCCTCCTGCTTGCTCGTCAGCATCAGGTCCCCAGATGTGCATGCCCAGATGGCACATCCACCAGGTTGGAACAGTCATTCACCCTCCAGGTGTTTTCCAGTTTGTGTATGGCAGGAAATACTCTAATATGTTATTTGTGAATGCAATAGAATACATGCAATAAATTATATTGCATTCATGACTACATATGTGGTGATGTAAGTAGTTTCTACTCGAGAAAAAAGCCCCCATTATATTTTTCTCAGATAGTAGGATAAAAAGCATCCTGGCCCAATGGTTTTTCATAAATTACTGTCTCTTTTTAATCTATATTATTTTAATATCCTACTTTAGACTTCTTTTCACCATAATACAGTAATTTAACTTTTGAGTTCTTTCATCTTTCATTTTTTTCTGACATCAGGAGGAGTTTTTTTCACTGAAAGGGTGACCAGGCATTGGAGTGGGCTGTCCAGGGGGGTGGTGGAGCCACCATCCCTGGCACTGTTCAAGAAATGACTGGAAGTGGCACTCAGTGCTATGGTTTAGTTGACGTGGTGGTGTTCAGCCAAAGGTTGGACTTGATGTTGGGGATCTTTTCCAGCCTTAATGATTCCATGATTCTGTGCTTCTCTAAGTCATTTTTCTTAGGCCCTTTGGATACTCCTGCCTTCTACATTAATCCTTTTTGCTAGATTTGAGGTTTGAGAGCAGGAAGTGGGGGTTACGCTGACTCAGCTTGGTCAAGCCCACCAGGCTCCCAACCCCCCTGCCCAAAATGATGCATTCCTTGTGCTGTGGGATACAACTGATTTTTTGGGATCATCGGGCGGCTGAAAAGAAGTCTTTGCTGTTGCTCAGAGTTAGGACTTTGGAAATGCTCTTGACATCTTAGAGGTGACGTGTTTGGATACAGCTGAGGCTTTTGGTCTTTCATCACAGATTGTAAATCTGATTTGGGGCATTGCGACTTGGTTTGTGGTGTTTGATGACGTGTTTGTTGATGTTCCATGGACTGTTTCCATGCCTTGAAAATCTGTCTATATCCAAGGGTTTATTTAAAAACAGATCCAAGAATAAACAGTGTTGCGTATTCTCTCTGCAAAGAATTTAGGAACACTGGTTTTGGATAACAGTCATGTCCTGCAGTAATCTGAGGTTGTTTCTAGTTGAGGGGAAAAAAGAAATGGTATCGTTTTCTTCCTTCCTCTAGTAATCATGAAGATGTTTGGAGTGAGATGAACTTGACTGGTATGTACTGCAGGGTGTAAGCAGAGTCATTCACACCAGCTCCCGTTAGGAGTTTTCTTTGTGTCAAGTCAAAAACATGAAGAGATGTGACAACTGCAATTTAGCTACAAAGATTGAAAAAAAAAAAGGATATTTATGGAAGCAACTATTGATAGAGGTATAAAGCATTTTTAGAGTCATCAAGAGCATACTTGCAAGGCTTTTGTAAGTTCTAATAACATGTTTCCTGACAAATAAAGGTCTGTTCCTTCTGGAGGGGTTCTACTGAAGAGACACTGGTAAAAATGACCCATGGCCGTGTGACTGCTCCTCCCTGAGGGTCAGGGCCGGGTGTGGAGAAGGCAGGGGGTTCGCAATGCAGGCGGCGTGCTCACCTTCTGCATCAGCAGCTATCCAGAGCATCAAAGCACTCATTGTTTTCCCTCTTTGTTGTTGTTGCCGTAACTTTTTACTTCACCTCCTCGTGCTGCGACGGAGCCGAAGACCTTCGCGCAGGCTACTTTTTTATGCTTGTCTGTCGCATTCCTGTTTTGATAAGAGAGGCTGGAGAAAGGCAGCTTTCCCCTCTGCCAGAGCTGGCAGGCCGCTTGGCTGAGGATTGATGCTCATTGCTGGCTCGCAGCAGGAGTCCCTGGGATCTGTGACAGAGACAGATGATGGCATGCTGGAGTCTGTCAGCTGAAAATGGCAGGGCCTTGAATGAGGAGGAATGCTTTCCTCATCAGCAAACTTGATTTTGCCTTCTGTAAAGGTGGGACAGAAGGGAACGGTTGCCTGGCGGAGCGTGGGGTTTTTTTTTTTCTTTTGCCTTCACATTTTAGATGCAAAGCCTCTAACCACATGTAAGGGTTGCTTGTGCCGTCTCTGAGAACAGTTGTGGAGTTCCCATGGATTCGATGGGAAGAAGCCAAGCATTTCAAACAATAAGCGCTTGGACAGATGAGAACATGTGGCTTTTTGATAAGATGCCGCTCCTCTTAAGCCACGGCATACCACTCTGCAGTTCGGGAAGCAGAGCAATAAATCAGTGAATAAATTTCTTTTTCTATCTGTGAAATACAAAATCACAGTACAAATCAGATCATGGAATTTGCAAAAGTACGAATTAATTGTTTAGGTAACTTACCCAGCAAAGATCTTTAGCTCTGTCCCACTTCTTTAGATTGTAATTTAAAGGACAAGAAAGTTGGTGTGCTGATAATATTAATCAAGTGGCATTCTTTTAGCTAACAGCTGGCAAGCCTCTAGAACATCAACTTGGAGTTCTAAACCTTTCAATGAAGTGGGTGACTTCTGTGTGATACTGATGCAAGTGCATGTTATCCTGTTAGAAAAAAGCAATTTTACTAACAGATGGAGTCCAACTTCGAGATTATCAGTTCAGTAAACAAATACATAAAGGGATTATTTAGCAAGTATTTAACCTAAAACTAGTATCTTACCAAAAAAAATTTAAAAGGCAGCAGCTGAGCTTCACCAGCACAAGTATTTGCAATAATTTTGTATCTTTAAATGTAAGTTTGGCCAGCTGAAACTTAGGTTAGAATGTAAATAGGTGTGCACACACTGGTGTTTTTAGAGCTCTCATTATTCAGGGGCCAGTTCTGACATTAATAAGCATAATGGAATGTTTGTGCATCGAGACTTTATGAAAAATAAATATTTTATGTCAGTTGCAAAAAATGTCACCAGTGGCACCCAAATGTTTTGTTACACAGGAATTAGGACAGGCTTTGTTTTTATTGCTTTTGCTTTTGTCCTCATGGTCACAGTTTCCTTATAGTATGCATGAGAAATTATTATATGCATGAAAAAGTCTTCAATTAGCTAGGAATTGAATATATATATATAAATACATAGATACAAAGAGAAGAACTGAGAGTCTGTTCTTTACTTGCTTTGCATGTCTTGAGAGGGTAATTTGTAAAACACAGGGCAGGGAGATTTATATGAAAACATATGGAAACCATGGGGGTGAAGCCTGGAGAGGCTACTTGTCCCAGCATGGGATGCTCCATGTTAACCTGAGCAGAAGCTGCTGGATAAGGCTGGGTGACCCCATGCTGGGGATATATACATATATATATATATATATATATGTATGTATGTATGTAAATACTGCCAAGTAACAAAACTTGCAATAGAGGAATTTTCCCTAATGCAAGATATGTTAGAAAGGAATGAATAAATGTTACACCTTTCATCTAAAAAAAAGATCGTGGTACTAATGCAAAGAGAAATTGCATTCAGGTGAATGTAATTGAAGTGATGAAGTTTGATGAATTCACTTGTTGGCATCAATAATGATTGGTGCTTTTAAATGTGGGAGGTCTGTTTTAAAACTCTCTTTTAAAGACCTGGTTACCAAGGCATGTGCAGTGAAAAGAATCAAGATTTGGTGTGGAAGTTAAGTATTAGTGTTATTTAAACCCACTAGCAGCTCTAGTGTCTGTAGCCAACAAAGTGTTTATTTGTTGGGCTTAAACTAAACTCTGATGGGATTACTTAAATTTTATCAGCTTTTTTAGTCTGGTTTGCCCTGACTGAAGATCATCATTCGTTATAGAGCACTGCTTAAAGGTAATTATTCAAATAATACAGTAAATTATTATGTGTTTATACCGTTTCCTTCCCTGCCAATTCCTTTTTTTCTTCCTTCTGTGTCCAGTATTGCATCCATACTTTTTCTTGGGTCTTGATACAACCTTTGCTTATCACCTGGATTCAAATAATGCTCAGGAACTCATTGGGTGCAGCTCCTCCTCTCCAGTCAGGAAAATCATTGCTTCTGGCATTTCTGATAAATATCCTGCAGGGGCTTTTGTAGGGGAAGGTGACTCTCTAAGAATAATATTAATTATTATTTTCTGACCTCCTTCACCATGCCCTGGTCTTGCTTAAAGTGTGTTGCAAAGATTGCTGGACTAAACCTCAACTTCATGTTGTGGAGATATTTTAGCGTTGTTAAATGAGAGGTTTCCTGCTTCTCTGCATCCCTTTGAACAGTGTCTCATTCATATTTCATTGTGCTGATGATTATATTTGCAAAGAAGTCTCTTTGTTTAATGATCAATCAGGGGATTTAATTCATTAATCTAAAAGCACTCTGCAGCATAATAAAACATCATCTGCAGCTTACAAATAGAGCACTAAAATAGGAAAAGATGCAGTTGCTCGGTCACATAAATCTGTCACCCAGCGAGAAACAGAACCCAGATTTCTTGGGTCTCATCTCTCTGCTTGCTTCATGAACCGTGGCCACCTCATCACTGTTTGAGGATGATAAATGCCTCCCATTTATAAGCATATGCATGTTCTGGTAATACAGTAAACAAAGAAGTCTTTCAGTATTAAGTGAAAGTATTCACAAGGGGCCAAGCCTGTGGTCCTTATGCAGACAAAGCTCTTGTGGGCTTGACTCAGAATTTTGCTTTGAATGATTACTAGACCAAACTCATAATGTGTATTTAAACCTTCTCAGGGGAGGAAAACAGCTAGCATGAAACAAATCAGAAGTGAGATCTATTTATTTATTTATTTCCTACAGAATGAAAGAGAATAAATGTAGTATCAGGGTGGGTGAGATCATGTGAGAAAACCCCTTGCAACAGACGTGAGGTGGCTTTTGCTGTTCCTAAAATGACATTCCTGGAGGTCAGTTAAAGAATTTACCTTTCATAGTTCATCTGCCCATGACTTAGAGAAGAGGCTTTTGTTTGCTCAGCAAATTATGTATGAATGCAATGGGTGCTATTCCTTGTGATTATCCTTGAGGGAAAAATTTAGGGAAGGGTCTCACATTGATTGTGCTGTGGTTTTGAAGGTTAAGCTTCAAATCAAGGGTATTATTAAAGATCTTTTCCGTTCTAAATGATTCTATGATGCTCTAATTAATTCAGTTACTGTCTTCTCCAGGCTACTACACTTTAAACGTGTAGAAATGAAAAAAAATAAGTATTGTGGACAGTTGTTTTAAAAAACAACCACATAAAACTCCCAGCCTACCCCAGGAAAGCATTCTAGAGGTGAAGGTACCTTAGAGTAATTTGATAATACAGAATTTAAGAATAATTGTTTTCGTCTCACCGCCTTCCATCACACAAGTAGATATTAGAGGTGAAATAATCTCTCCCTCTCCTCCTAATGGCAGGTTCATGGCTGCGTGGAAGTGTTTAGATATCTGTGTTTTCCTTTGGCAGTATAACCTGTCACTCACTCCTATAATCTCTGTCTTTAACCATTCCAGGTTTTCTTTAGGTATTTTGTACAAAGAAAAATCAGCCATTCAAGAAAATAAAAGCTTAGGCTGTGTAACACGAATAGTTTCAAAGAAGACACTGAAAAAAGTTACTTATTTCTAGGTTTTGGGATCTTTTTTTTTGTTGTTGCTTTTTGTCATGATGAGTTTGCTGATGAATTGCCAAGCAGCTCAGTGGAAGTGTTCAGTGGTGGGCTGTGGTAATTCCGTGCTGGTTTGTAATTCTGCTCCTCCCAGGGGCAGTGAGGGTTCCTCGAGTGTCTGCCTTGGCTTGTATGTGTCTGTAACGGTGGCAGAGCACAGTAATTTTATAGAAATATTGCACGTAGCCCTGAGCAGTCTTTCGGCTCTCTCTTTTCCAGAACAGATCATGCCTCAGGTGTGCACTGTAATGTGAAACAGATTAGAATCTGTGATTTAAACAAACTCAAAAAACGCCCCTCAATTATTTCTGAAATACCAGGTGGTAAGCTTCCAGTAACCCTATTTTTTTTAGGATGACATTCTTGGATTTGTATGCTCAGGAATAGGTTGTTCATTTGCTTTCACAGTCCCCCAAATGTGTATGCACATGCACACGCCTTGTCACTTTGGAGAAGGGATTTCAATCCTGACGTAACAGTATTTTTGAGCAGAAAATTGTTTGGTGAGGGATTTCTCCAATCAGCTCTAATCTTATATGTCTGAGTAGCTTTGAAGTCCTTCTGGTTTTGGAAAAGAAATAAATGTCCTGCTTCAAATATCGACTCCTCCAGTTGAAACCACCTCTGTCTGAGGGGGAATGGGAGCCACATTCATTCCAGGATAACTTCCCTGTTCTAAAAGGGCTCACAGTTTTAAATTGACATCATCGGCACCATTAGTAAAGGTACCATTGATTTTATATTTTCAATTAAATACTAGTGCCAGCAAACCTTGATGGAAGACTTTTATCTCCTGGGAAAGAGAAAATTCCCACCTTTCCGTTTCCTTTTCTGCTTCTATCCCAGGAGTACCAGGATTAAGGTTGTAAAATGTCCCTATGTCTTTTACATACACACACACATACATATATAAAACATTAACATATACACATACATATCACATATGCACATATTACACATATACTTATTACATGCATATATATATTACATACACTTACATATATTTTATTTATTTATTTCCAAGTATATATGCTAAAAGTGCTAGACAGCCATATAGTGACACTGATTTTGAGAAGTCTTCTCATTTTTAAGTTTTCAAGCTCAGGCAATTAGGTTCTTCACTAACAACAACTCTTGGTTTTGCAGGTGATGTGATATGGAAAAGAAAATCACAATAAGTTAATAATTTTTACGCTCCTTCAACTTCCTACGCTACCCACTAGTGCAAATGGTGCATGACATGTTGTGGTGTGAGATGCTGGTTTTATCCTCACATTTCTGGGGGACATCTGTAGTTACTTCCTTACTTTAACCTGTTTTCTCGTAGTTTTATTGCACTTTAAGCTGTGGGACTGCTAGCCATGAGATACTGGGGGTGCTAAAAGTGTGCGTGGATTTAAAAAGTGACTGTATGAAAAAATGATGGAAGAAAAATCAATCCAGGGTTATTAAATGCAAAGGCACCTTCTGTGGCTCAGGAAGGCCCTTTTCCACAAATAGCTGGAGTCCAGGGAAATATTCTTACAGAGCATGAAAAAATTTGTCTTGTTGCTGTTCTCTTGTCAGGCAGAGGCAGTCAGAGTGTCTGTGGATGCCTGGTCTTACTTTATAGAATACTTCTTACAGTAGTTCTCACATTTGCAGAGGTATTGGCTATGAAATTCTATTTTTTTTTGTGGTGAAGGGGCACTCAAAATAAGTGGATGTAAATGCAAAATGCGTGTTGAGCAGAGAAAGAAAGGAACAGCATAGGAGGTCTCGAGGTTCAGTCCCATTTTGACTGTCTAAAATTAACTGAGTGCATCGTATTTGGTGGCATGTTTTTATGCCATCACTTAGTGGTGCCCAATATATGAATATTAAAACAACTCAGGTTCATGGTATGAGTTTATGGAAGTAGTGACTCTTCCATTTCCTCCAGCAGGGTCTAACCAAGGTTTGACTTCATCCTTCCAACACAATGGATCTGAACTTCAAAAACTAGAAAGCCCCCCCAACTTTTTTTGTTGACAGGAGGTGGTGTATTTTGCATTTTGGTGGAACTGAAGCATGTTGGTTTAGAGTTGTATTCTGTTGTAGAGTTGTGGTTGATAAATAATGTTAGCATAGCACCAGAAGGCAGGAAGAAGGATCTCAAGCGTATCTTTATCAAACCTGTCAATATCTCATAGGAAGATTATTTCCTTTTCCCTGAACCTATTGCAGAGGAGGCTGAGGACAGTGAGAGAAACATCCATGAAGAGCCTAGGTGTTACTTTCATAGATACGGAGACGGTAATATTGTATATAATTTTTCATTATTTTATTGTGTAAAATGACTCATTAAAAAAAAAAAGTTAAAAAAAAAAAGAAATGGATTTTCCAGATGATTAAACTACTCAACAACTGGAATACCAGACCCAGACTTACGGATCTCAGAACCGGCATAACACTTTTTTTCCCTTCTGTGCCCTTTCTGAAACAGCGTAATTAATCAAGGCACTATTTTCCCCTAATTTCTGTGAAAGGTAATTTGCTTTGTTCCTGTCTCTGAAGTGACAGATCGCTGAGGTCGGACCTGTGATCAGGTGCCTCTTTGACAGACAGTTTCGTATTTCAGCGCGCATTTCCCTGCTCTGGTTGACTTGATTTATAACAGCTAAGCTTAGCGCAGAATTAAAAATGAATTAATTGCGATGAATCCGTGATGAAGCAGAGTGGCCTGAGCTGTGGAGGTGCTAACAGGTCTCTCCTGCGTGTCCCCCAAGAGAGAATAAGTCATAAATTCAACATGACTGAAAAATCAATCACTTTTGTATCGTAGAGATGATTTCCTGGGAACTGTTCCTGTCAAATGGCAAGACGTGAAACACTTAGTTCTTCTCTCTGTTTTCCCTGTGAGAGAAGAGGAAACTGGTAGAAACAGATAGCACAGTGCATGACTTATCTCAGGTTATTTCCTGCAGCACATTTGTGGTGTATCACAATGGCAGACGAGCAATTAGACCCTGCACCAGTGAGGTACAAAGTGTTTCCAACCTCCTTATGCTGTCCTGACATCCCTTTTTTCCTTGCTGCTGTTCATCCTCCTCTCACTCTGATATCCTGGTGATGCACAATTTAGAGTTCAACAGTCCCACTCTGTTCGAGGAAAAAAAAACCATCAAGAAGAAATGGTTGCATTTTTCAGATACAAAAACAACTTGAACGAAGTAATAGCCGTGTTAAGACGAGTTAAGCCGTGTAATTCCATGGAATATTTTTTAAAATTCTCATTTTTAAAAGAAGAAAAAACCCAACCTTTTGTTGGTTTTTTTCTTTTTTTGTGTGTGTGTTTGTCTATTTTTGGGGGGGTTGTTTGGGGGTTTTAAGTGAAGGGAGTCACTTTGTGAGCATATTCGTGCCTGACACAAAACTATTTGGTGTTTAGTTTTTCAAAAGACTTCATTTGAAGTTGCCCAAGTGGAATTGATGTATCCTCAACTATCAGTTGAGTGTAGATGGATACACAGGGATGTCCATAAAGGTTTATGCCAGTAAGTTTCTCTCAGAGGTTTAATGGAGTGGCTTACAAATGTGGAGATAAGTTTGTATTGAAATGTCATCATGTGTTATTATTTAAATATAAATATACATGTCTTTGATCTACTTTGAGATATATAAATAATATTTATGTCTGAGAAATAGTTTTTCCTATTAATGATGATAGTTATAATTTTATTAGTATTTATTTTTACACTGAGTGTGCTCTTAACAGTTAAGATTCCTTATAAACATGGGGAGACAGGCAAGTTGCTTCCCTGGTCACCTTGCATCCTAAATTTTTTCATATCAGCTCAGCATAACATAGAAATTCTGCAACAACATGAATTAATGTTTTTCAGCATTGTTGTTTTTTTTTTTCAGCTCCTGATTAATTTATTTTTTCCATTGGAAAAGCAGGTATCTCTGTAGTGAGTTTAAGCTTGGCTGTGGGCTTCCTTTTCTTAGGTAACTTCTGCAGGTTACCTCAGAAGTGATCCAAGAACTGGAGGTTGAAAGCAAAATGCATAAAACGCAGAAATATTTGTGTTTTAAACCCCGCTTTCCTTCAATTCTGTTCTGGGGAGGGTGTCACTGAGTTATTCCCAGGGATCATGAAAGATTTATGCATTGACAAGTGTGGAGGTGAAACAGTGGTTGGAGCAGTGCTGCAAGTGATACTCCTGATCCCAGCAGGAGCTGCTGGCAGCCTTGCATTTTTGGAAGATTTTGCAAAGTTTCCCCTTGTGAATAACCATAAATTATTTTAGTGAGACTTCTCTGTGGAGGCTGATGTCACCTCTTCTGGTTTAGAGGTACTTGAGGTGCATAATAATAGAAGTTAATCCAAGTACATTTTTGCTCAGAGGATCTGAAAGGGGTTTATTATATGGAAAAAAGAGGATTTTCAGGCTTATGAAATAACAATTACCATCATTTAATAGTTTGAATGCTTCTTATTCCTTTCTCCCACAGGTTTGTTTTTTTGGTTTTTTTTCAGAGAAAGAAAGGAATTAAAAAAAAAACTATCCAAACAAAGAGAGTGGGGGGAAAAGCCCACCAAAACTTTTTAGGAGTCAGAGGAAGCCTTAGTTGCTGTGATTGTGCTGTAGCAGCAGTTAATCTCTTGAGAGCTGTAACACGGATTGAATTCATCAAAAAAGAGAATGTGTGTCAGAAACGACCCTGTGGATAATGGGGAGAGATCGGGTCCTGGTTTCATGGTGTATTAAAACCTAAAGGCCACTTTCAGGTCTCACATATAAAGAAAAGAGGGGAGGCTTTGGGGGAGATTACCGAGTCAAGCAGTGATGTTGTACATAAGCACTTGCCTTGATTAGTAGAGCACAGGCTGCACTTCCAAATATTTGGAGTTTTGAATGAGCTTCAAAAACCTTTGCTGAGAGCAGGGAGATTCTCAGTGGATAAAAAGCCCCATAAATGCAAATCATAAAAGTCTGATGTGTCTGCTTAGGGAATGGGGGTATGGCAGGTAGCTTGAAGAAATAGTTGTATTTCAGCTGTTCTTTCCAGTTTGAATTTCAGCTGTTCTTTCCAGTTCTTTCTTAAAAATCCATGGCTACCATCCTACACTACATCTCAGTTGTTTCAAAGGCAAGACTGTCCTCAAAGAGTGCCTTCCTATAGTGTATGGATCCCCTTTGGTTTTAATAGCTGGGAAAACTGAGTTTATGAAAATCGGAACTGCCTGGGGACTTTGATCCAACGATTACATTAACAAAAGAGAGGAAATCTAGCTCACTGTATGCACTGGTGGCATCCCAGACCACAGCCTTGGGGCTTAAAGGTTTTCCAATTCTGAAGTGAAAAAGCTTGTAAGCTTGAAGGGCTGGTTATTGGTATTTTGAAAACGTAATTAGTTGTGAAAGATCACAGGAGCTCAGGGGTTCCCCCTCCCCTCCTCCAAACAGGGTGACAGTGGCTGTGTTATCATTGCCACCCCACCAAACCCTCCAGATGTGCTTTCCTGGTCTGTACATTTACACCCTAATGTATAGCAGCTTGCAGGTTTAGGGCGAGGCAACTTCAGAGCTGGATTTGAAAGTTCTTTGGGGGATTTGGGTGCAACAAGCCTGTGAAAGAAAGTCCAGATGCACTGAGGAGGTTATTTACTTCTCATTTCCTCAGAAAATGAATGGCAAGATGAAACGTGAGAGAAGATGAGATGTATATTGAATTTTTTTTTACTCTTTCAGATAATTCAGTTTGCCTGCTTGTTTTCCTGCTGTCTGAAAGTTCAATTTAGGAGACTGGTGGGGGGAAAAGACAAAAAGGAGGCAAAGACTGACAGAGGAAATCCCACAACAGGGTCAAGAAGTGGAATGATACTTGTGGGTTCCCCATCAATTTTAGTTAGAATTAGCAGCTCCAGGTCAGCACTAATGGATTTGTTTCCCCAAGGTTGGAAAGATTGCCCAAACCATTAAAAATGCTTATCTAGGGCCAGAAGCAGGGCCTGAGCACGTGATACTGGACATGGAGGGATGCATCAGTGCAGTATTTGTCTTGTGGGGTGACCAGATAATACCTTAACTGAGCAGAGCTTGCCAAAAGTGAGGTGGGGGCAGAACTCTGTGTGAGGCAGCAAAAGAAACGTAGGGAAGCTTGTCTACTTTTTGCAATCTGGAGTGTAAAAAGTGAGTGCAGAAACGAAGGAGGTGAAGTACAATGATTACTGGCCTTGTAATTTGTCAAACTCTCCATGCATGTCGTTGTTGCCCTGCTTCACTACCTTATGGATATTATATTTTGTTCAGACACTGAGATCTTCCTATTCAACCTTTAAAGTCCTTCAAGAGCAGGTGACCTTTAAAAACATATTTAAAACAAAATGGCAAATGAGAGGGTTTTTTTAAGTGAAACTCTTTTCCCTGCATCCTTTTCCTCAGATGTTATTCATTGCTTGGACACATTTCATGCTCTCTTGCTATTAC
Source organism: Sclerurus mexicanus (assembly GCA_013396755.1). Classification (NCBI taxonomy): domain Eukaryota; kingdom Metazoa; phylum Chordata; class Aves; order Passeriformes; family Furnariidae; genus Sclerurus; species Sclerurus mexicanus. The sequence goes on along the minus strand of VWZF01006291.1, from coordinate 650,295 downwards.
AGCACAGCCAGGCTTGCTGGTCCAAGCTGAGGAGAAGGGAAGGAAAAAACCCAACCCAGACCCCAAGACCGCTCTTGTTCTGCGGTAACTAAATTGTAAATGAAACTGAGTAAAACACGTAGCAGAAAATTAGTAGAAATCAAACTGGATCAGTGGGAAAAAGTAACCTTATCCTCAGAACGTCAAATTCTGGAAGTTGCAGAAAATGTTTCAAGGCCTCCAGAAGTAATTTAAGGAGCTGGTGAGCAACATTGCTGTTTGCTTTGTAAATGAATTCACTTGGCTGTCTGCTGGTGTGGGAGCTCGGGTCCCGGGGAGGCACTTTGCTGTATATTCACTGAAAGCATGTAATTAATTATCTGCGCTTATTTTGTGCAGGGGATAAATCAGATGTTACCAGGCCAGAAATAGGTTGTAGGAAACAATCACATAGTGGACAGATGGGAAAGGAGGGAGGGGATGCACAGGCGTGGGCTGGATGACCTGGGTCTTTTCCATCTCCAGCTTCTGTGGATCTATGAAATAGGCTTACTGGGGCCTTGGGATATTCTCATTTATTAAAAAAAGAAGAGGAGTCAGCAAAGGCTTCATGAGAAACCACACTGCAATTCCCCGTGGAAATCACAGAGGGGAATGACAGAAGAGGAAATAAGTATCAGACATGTCCTGGGCTGGTTATCTCTGCCTGCTTTTGGGGGCTCGGGTTCATCTTCTGGTGCAACTTTCCTTGCTGTTCCCTTGGTGCTTCCATAAGGTCCGTGTGCCATCTGAAACTCCTTGGACGTGAGCCGTGGCACATGTGGGAAGGGAGGAGGGACTCCCCTGTTCTCCAGGGCACTGCGTTTGCCTCAAGTTCAAACCCCAGAGGCTTCCTGGATGCCAGCTGTTTTCTTTAGACAGATAAACTGAGTTGCCCAAAGCCTCAGGAGTCAGGAATGTGAAAAATCCAAGTGTTCTGATTCTGCACCTCTGCGGAGCTTCTCAGTCTTCAGTGGTTTGGAGGAGCATTGGGATGAACGTGGGGCATAATTTTGATGTGAAGTCACTGATTACACCAGTTTCAAGATATTTTATAAAACTGTTCCAAATCCTTGAATAAAACCAGAAATGAGGTTGGGGAAAGTCTCTGATGGCATGAGAGGTATGTGGTCTGCATTTCAGCAGAGGCATTTCACACACCTTTATTTCTAACAGCTACTCGGGGCTGGATCCAGACCCTCCAAATATCAGCTTTCCTCTTTCTTAAAGCAGGTGAGGAACGGCCTTCAAAGGGATTTATTTGTTTTACTGTGCTAATAATTTCCTAAAGAAGCATTGCCAAGATTTTATTTTGGTTATATGCATCTGCGGAGACTGTTTAGACATTTTAGTGTTTTTCTATATGAAAAGAAGTCCATTCAAAACCAGACCGGCACGCTTATGGCATTAAGGATTCCACTTTCAGTTGCTTCATAGTCATTCTAATAATTGAAACAAACGAACAAAAAAAGGGAAGAAAATCCATAGCAAAAATTTCTAATGACAAATTTAGAAATGTTTAAGCTAAGAATGAAATAAGACCTACTTGTTCTGTCTTTCTCTTTCAGTGTTGATTGCTCCCTGCAGTACTTTTCTTTTTTTGTGCTTGCCTTGATCCTGCCTTAAATAGATCCGAAGTGGTTGACTCCAGAAGTTATTCAGTGGTCTAAGAGATACCAGTCTCACATACGTATTTCTTTCTCCTGGAACTCATTAAATCTTTTTCCTCTAGTTTCAACCCCTTTTGCTTTTACTTGATGCAACCTTTTTGTTTTCCCTTCATTTCCTTGATATTCTTTAGATAAATTAGAGCCGTACTGAGCCTTTCCCACTCTAATAAAGCCAAGTGGGAGGAACCTCTGAGTCTGTAAAACTTTTCCATGACACGGATGGTCAGACCACGGCATGGTCAGTGCTCTTGTTTCACAGGAGTGATTGCCTGTGTTGCAAGGAGTGTATTTGCTGGCTCTCTCTTTCCTCTTCTTCCTTTGCACTTACCTTCTCACACCTGCTCCTTTGGTTTTAGCTTGCAGAGTCGGTGGGATAGTGTGGAAGACCAGAGGGAGCCAAAGAAATTAGATATTGGTTACTCTGGGACAGTGTCTGAGCGCCGTGTGTAATACAGCTGGGCTGTAGGTCACTGTGGGTTACTGAATCACAAATATGTGCATTGTACTGTAGGCAAGCCCTCATTTGCTAATTAGAGTGCCCTATAACTGTGCTAAGGAGTGTTCTGCTGTTGTCTATCCTTACAGAGCTGTTCAGAGGATTCAGGGAAGACATGGTCTTAATGAACTCTTAGTAAGGGTGGTTCTTCTGTACAGATGGTGCACCTTTGTTGCTGTCCTTGTTGTCTCCATCCCCATTTCTTGTCCAGTCAATGTGTCTCAGTGTTCTGTGGCCTTTCTCACCCTCGGCCCCTCTTTGATATCCTTTGGCACTCGTTCCTGATGACCACCACCCTCAGACTGGGTATTTACCCACTGCCTGCATTCCCAGTTCTGCCAGTGAGTGCAGCGTGGCCACGCATGATTCCTGCACCCGAGGCTGGGATAAGGCAGGAGCCGATCCTCCTGCTTCCCTCTGCATCCAGAGCTTTGCAGAGATGCCAGCCAGCTGTTCTGCCAGCAGAATCACCGCCTTGCTGGAAGGGGAACACTTGAATCCCTTCCCACCGCTGGTATTAACTAGGCTGAGTCAGAAAAGACCCTGCCAAAACCAGCTCCCCCTCGCTCCAAGAATGGCATGGAATTGGGTGTTTCAGCTTGTGCTGGAGTGCTAATGGCCAAGCCGCTGTTGTTTCAGAAGAAAAGTGCTTTGTTGTCAAGAGTTTGAGGAACTCTACCAAATCCCCTTCCCACATCCTCCAGATGGTTTCAGTGACTTGTTTTTGGCCTCGCCATCCCGTCTCTACAAAGGAGATAATGTTCCCTATTGTGGTGAGCACACTGCAGCAACAATTCAGTTTCTCTTTGTGCTGCCCAAATGACACGATGGGCTCACACGAGGGTAGCAAATGGAAGGAGCTCTATCAGACCTGCTCACCGAGAATGCTGTGTCTCCCATCACAACTTTTGCTGCTCTGAGCTGTCCTCTTCCTAAGTAGTAGAATATCTGTCTGCTGCTCCTTTTTCCTTTCTTTTTCCTGTACAAATATTTAGATGTTAAGCACATCCTTCAGTTAATAATGACTGAGATAAGAGGGAAGCTGTGCGGTGTTCCCGGGTCTTGAATTCAAGAGAGGAAACCTATTTTTAATGTATTTACAGGTGACCCCTTTAATTTTAACAAGTAATTTTCCTCTGGAATAAGAGGTAGCTTCTACCATGATTTTTTTCCAAAAGGATCAGCAAAGCTTATGACTAAGCTGTGACTATCTGTGTGTGGTAACTTGCTGATACTGGTTTTGCTCTCATAGCCACATTTTCTGTCTAGGGACCGGAGTGGGAGGGGGGAGCATGGAATAAATAAGGATCCTTCTTTGGGAACATGATGTCCTAAAGTAAAAGTTGTGCAATCGTTGATACCAAACAATGAAAACTTTGGCTCCATCCAAAAAAAATATGTTTCCTATAATAAATAACTGTATTGCATTTCCTTTGCCAGTTTTCACAGAGCAATGCTTGACATTGCTAAGTGATTTAGGCATGTGACAATTGCTCTGTAAAGCATTGGCCTTTGCAGTGATGCTTGTATGTGACTACCAAATCTGCTGGGTTTAGTCCCAACAGGGCTTCCCAAGGTCTAATAGGATCCTTTCACTGCTAAAACCAGGGCTGTTGTAAATGGGTTATAATCTTACATGGAGTCACGGGGAAATTCCCCTGAGAACTGTTGGACATGAGGGTGAAATGTCTCTTTTTCTTCCTTTCTTTCTGTTCCTCTTTGTTTGGGGCATTGTTTATAATGAGTTATAGATTACCTTTTTGTTCAAGGCACTTGAGAAGCACAGCAAGGCTACAAACTCTGTTTCCGTGCCTAATTTAGAGAGGATTAAATGGAGCACTGGAAATTTGTTCTTGTACATCTCTTACAGCTACCCCTGGCTAATAGACTGTCACTGTTTTAAGCAAAATCAATTGGAATCACTTGAAAGGAAAAAGTTTTCTGAGACTCTCACACGTTTGCTGTTCTTGTTCTGCAGTACACATTTGAATTGTTTAACAGTACTGGGACTTGAGTGCCAAAAATTTCTTTTTTAATCCAGCAAATTCCAAGCGGCTTCTGCAATTTGGCCACCTTTGTCTAAATTAGAAATGAGGAACAATAGGGTTTTCTGATGGTAATGCTGACACAGCCCGACCTGCAGCAATGAAAATACTGTGCTTTCTGAAAGGCTCTTTAATAAGTTTCAACTGAGCTTTCAGCGTGAGCAGAGCCACGTGCCACGCTGAGACTTCACATGCAGCTCTCATGGATTATTGATCATTCTACCTGCCACAAACTTGTATTTACAGGGAGGGCAAAAGGTGACTGGATGGAAGAGAGTTTTTTAAATGGTTGCCTGCTCCTGAGAAGAGCAGCGTTGTATACCTTTTATGCCATTTGTCTCATTAAAGACTGAATAATAACATATGCAAAGGCGACTTGTGCTCCTCTGTTTTTGATGCAGTGGTTTCACATGGGCATATAAATTAAAACAAAAAAAAACAGGAGCTGAAAGCAGCAGTGAACGGTAGAGAGCAAATTAAAGTACTTGGATGCTGTTTTAAAAAAGCCTTATAAAATGAGTTTGATTAAGTAAGAGAGTGAATTTTCCTGAGCTTTCTGCATTTGGTAGGAAGATTTATGAGAATAAGCTAAATGGTGCTCTCAGGAAGCCAAAGTTCCCACAGAAGGCAGGAAATCACGTTTTTTTTTTCTGTACCACTAAAGAGAACGTTCTGCATTAAAAGGCATATCTGGGAGTCACTGATGTTTGGAGGGAGTGCAGCTGTGATACTAATCCAGAGCCCTGGAATTTTACTCCCAGTTATAAAAATAAAGTAACCAAAGATGGATTTATATATACATATATATATATGGCAAATGTTTTTAAATAAATAAATGTATTTATTTTAAACCCAAGGTTCAATCAACAGAAACAATTAATTTTAATCCGGATTTTTTAAATCCCACCCCCTCTGATGCTTCCTGATGTCACAGTTTCCAAGTAAGTGTTACAGTTCACTTCCAGCATGAATATTTCAAAAACCTTGTTGTTCTTCTTTTCTGTCATCTGACAGAAATTTGTTTCTTTCTTTTTTTTTTTTTTTTCCCCCTGAAGTCTGAGAAATTTATTTCATTTCTCAAGGACGTACTGCTGGAGATTTTACTGGGTGCACTTGTGATGCTGTTGCGGGTACCAGCCACGTTCTGTGGTTTAACAGGGCGCAAGCACTTGAGTAAAGTGGAAACTCTGATTTAAGATATGTTATTTCAGGCTTGTTTGCATAGTTACTGTTTAACTTGCAAAATGGGAACATGGATTGTTGCAGAAATTCCAGCAGATCATGTTTTGGCTAAAACCACAACAGAGGCTTTTTTTTCCCCACTGTGTGCTCTCTCTGCTTACATTTAGTGAGCATCACACTGAAAGCTCCCACTTGTAGCTTTTAAGGCAATGACATTTTCTGACTGATTGTCCTATGAAATGGCAATTCTTCCTTTGGAATTTTGTAGACTGGAATGTGTTGCACAGCATCATATCAGCAGGCTTGGCAGCTGAGGGGCATCTCTTTCTGGGAGAAGCAGGCTCTGGTGTTAAAAAGGGAAGGCCCACTGTGGATTTCTAACTGAGGTATTTTTGTCATTGACGAAGGTTCGAAATGAAAACAAACTCCTAAGAATGCGGACAGAAAAAATCAGGGATGAGTTCCTGAGCTATGGTCCTGACCTATGTTTCATTCCAGAGAATTATGGAAGTAATGGTTTTACACAAAACCGAAAAATCAAACTTTTCAAGGTTTTGGGTTGCTTATTTTTGAGCAAATAAGCAACACTTGTTTACTTTAGGAAGATGCTGGACTGAACAACTTAAAAAGGTGCAGACTCACCGTTTGGAGCATAGATGTGGATGAGTGTCCTCTGCTTCAGCAGAAAGGACAGGAGGAGCTCTTGAAAGTGGCATTCAGCTCACGGCGGAGGAGCAAAGCATTTGGCTGGAGTTTGGTGTCATCCTTAGTAGTGAGGTTGTGATTTGATGATGAAATAAGAACATGAGCCACCAATTTCTCAAAGCCAGTGTTTGCATTAATGTGCTCATCAGGGTAAGGGTACCAAGACAGGGGTTGCATCTCAGGAAGTGTTAATATTGCTAGCAAATAGTTGCATTTCAAACTATCACCTTCTCCTGTTTTTAAATTAGAGAAGCATTTCCTCATTACCTTGTAGATTTTCACAGAGAGCTTTTTACTGTCTGACAGGAATGAGCTGTCAGCTTTTTACAATTTCTTACCATTTCCATTTCAATATGGATCTTTACTTTTCCAGATTCTAGGGACCTAAGATCAAAAAGGGCTTCCCTTTTAACTTTATTCCTTTAATAACAACACTTCAGTGCTGTTTACCTTTATTTCCAACTGTGTAGGACCAGAAACTGAATACCTGTTTAGTTCATCTACATTTAATACTAATTTACAGTAACAAGATGATAAAAACCAGAAGTTTTTAAGCAGTAGGGGGTTTCAAATTGTCTTGATCCCTTCTGAATAAACCCTAAATTAGTGGGATTAACACAATTGGATCTGTGTTTTACCTGGTAAAGACCCTCTAGGGGATAAAAATGGCAGAGAGGAGGGGAAAAAGGCATTCATCTAGAATAGCACTTAAGTATATGCCTTGCTCCATAGGATGTAGGGACATGCTTAAATTAAACTATACTTTAAAAACACTTCCTGAATCAGAGCTATAGAGAGCAAGAGCTCCTGGAGTACATACAATAAAGACTGAAAAATAAGGACACAATGAAGTCAGGCAAGAAAGAGAAGAGAATTGAGAGATTTTTTTCAAGTATGAATAGTGTCTGTTCTAGAAAGAACAGCCAGTCATGCCAGTTCATATTTTCCAAGCTTTGATCTAACGTCAGGGCATGACATTTCTGTCTGTCTTTCTCTAATGGGGAAGAAAGTGACTTGTCAGTGAAAAATGGTTTGGGGTGGAGGAGTAGGTTACAAACCTGAACTTTTTGGTAAATCTAAACACAAATTGGAGAAATTCACAGCGTCGTGATTTTTCACGAGCTAAACACAATTGATATTCAAACAATGCCGTGTCTGTAAATTTTGTGAAGTCTCAGCTAAGTCCACAGTTTTTCATCTTTAAGTGAAGAGGAGCAATCTTGCTTTACTAAGTAGCTGGTTATGCTTCACTGGACAAACAACCAAACAGAAAGATTCACAAATGGTACCTGTTCTTGCTTTTCGAAGCTTCACAATGGCTTTGTACGTTTTACAATGTGTCTTTCTAAAAGCACCTTTTAATTCCCCTGAAACCTTTTAAACTGGGCTTTGGTAGCTTTGGTGCTGCAGACAGATTTGCGATAACTTTTCTTGGTCATCTTTCCCTTTTTGTGTGGTTGTGTTTCTAATCCCAAGCACGCCAGAGGATGGTCCAAGACACATTGCCTGATTTTATTCCAGTGCTCTGCTGGTTCCCCATCAGTATCCAAGTGCGTCCTATCTCTTGAATAAAGGCAGCAGCAGCGACCATGTGGTTGGCTCTGTAGGTGGTTTCAGGTCAAAGAAGGTCCTTCTTTCAGGTGGAAAATCAACCTGTCACACTGAGTTATGGAAACGTGATTAGTTTAGCCAGTTCATCAAATGAAAACCTCTGCAGCTCCAGGTCCCCGTCGCTCGCTGTGTTGGTTGCAGTGAAACAATCCAGTTTCTCATTCCCTGAGTAGAATTCCATGTGTATGCCCAGCGGGGGGACATTCCAGGTTCCCCATTGATTTCCTCCACCAGCAAGTTGTGTTGTGATCTGGCTGGTGTGGTGGGTGGTACCTGCATTGTCAGTTGCCTTTTGTCTTGCTCTCCTGCCATTGTGTGCACGAGCAAACTCACATTTAGACAAAATGTGGAAGACCAGCAGAGAACAGGCTTGTATGGGTGCCCTTAAAATATTTTTGCCCTGTACAGATGTGTGTTGATACCCACTTGGATACGGGACATTTGCAATCCAAAAGGTTGTGCCCCCTCAAGAAATCCTTTAACACAGAATATGGTGCAGGATTTGCTAAAGAAGGGTCTCTCTAGCTCCAGATGCTGCTATTTTGTGCAGCTAAGGAGATCCCCAAGTTAGACACAGTGATAAATTTCCCTTTCTGTCAGCGAGGAACTGAAATGTGCTTTTATAAGAGATTCACTATTTGCTGCCCTTATTCATGAATTAGCCTTTCCTCAGGGATTGCAACTGCTTGGGAATAGAAAGGGCTGCAGGATCTGGCATCAGCCTGCTGTGCCGTGAGCCCTTGTGGGGCTCTCTAATGGCAAGGATGTGGTCTGAGAGGTCATTCCTATCACAAGTGGTTTTTTTCATATTTCCCATTTATTTTTTTAATCAGCAGTTTTATTAAAAACAAACCCAAACTAACTGAAACCCTTTACGCCGGCTTTCAAGGGCACTTTCGAGATGTTTATCTGACATCGATATTCATTAGGAGTGAGTTGTCTTTGGTCCATTTTACGCCTCTTAAAAATCCTCCCTTAAAAGGCTCTTGAAGAGGGGCAGGGTGCTTTCTGTTGTTATTTATTTATATGTTTGTAACAGGAAAGAGTGACCTTCTTCCTAATGAAACGTATCCTGTTCAGTTAAGCTAAAAGTGGCCATTTCTGGCTAAAAAGCCAAGTGTTATCAGTCAGGTATAGATTCTTCTCTAAGCAGTAAGCAATATGCTTAAAAGGTTGGGCAGTCCTGTCTGCTACAATAGCCTCATTCTGCTCGTCTTTCAGGAGGAAGATGGAAAAGGTCAATGAGGTACAATTGCTGTACTATAATATTTACAGATAAAGTACCAGATAAGACCTCATTTATAAAAGAAACATCATGAGCTGTCTGTTATTAATTAATTTTATCCTTTCCTTTTAAGCAGATCTCTATAGATAATTGGTTAAGGGCTTAAAGATTTGTTTAATAAATGCGTAGGGTAAATGGAGCTGAAAATTCAGAGAAATGGCTCAATTTGCTCAGTGTTCAGTGAAATAAGCTGGTGTGGCAGCCAGTTGTACGCACAGGATTTTCGCTAATTGATCACAAGTGACATCCCACTGTTTCTTAAACGAGGGCATTCATCTTCACTAGTGTCCCATAAAAGTGCATAGCTTTACGTGCAAAATCATCTGCAGTGCACCTAAGGGAAGTGTGGTTTATGTCTTTTAGGTGCTCCAGCCTGTCCTCATTAATTTTTAGCTTCAGCTGTGGTTAAAGACTGTTAGAACTAGCTAAGATACCAAGATAGAGACAACCAGGAGTGATGTGTAGCATCTCAAGCATAATCTCGGCAAGGCTAAAAAAGACCCTCTTTTCCAACTATTTGAGCATGTTTTAAAGGGAGGAGACCGTATTTCTTCAATGCAGTATATATGCCTAATCCCTTTTAAATCAATGCAAGTGCTGTTTCTTGACAGTAACACTGTTTTGCGGATGTAAATCACCTCTCCCTCACTTTATTGCTTTTTCTGTCCTATTCTTACATTTGAGAATTAAACATTTTTAACCACTGTCTTCTCAAATTCTCTCAGGAAGACATTTTTCCCTTCTCAGTATATATTACATTGAATTAATCAAATCTTCCGAAACTAGTAAGACAAAATGTCTGGACTTCATGTGTTTTGTTCTTTGGCAGGAACAAGGCGAACTAAAAAAAATCTAAAGGCTGCCCATGATCTCTAAATGCACGGAGTGACATTAAAGGCATCACTTTTACTCATCTTATTTGTTATTCAATCTCTGGAAAGCCCTCTAGAATTCGTTCAGCGCCACATCGTATTTCACAAAAGTCTCAGTGCGTTGTGCCTCAGACTTTGAGAAAAACATGTCTAGAAAGATGAGACCTTTGTTCAGAGAGCAAGGGGGAGTGTTGCATTAGACAGCATGTCTGCATCCCTAAACAGCAGCGTGGGGATTGCTCCTCAGGTTTGATGCTGGATCAATAAGAAGGCTGCCAGGGTCTGCTGGAGCAAACTGGGGACACGCTGTCGGCTTGTCCCTGCTGCCTGTCCTACAGATCACACCAATCAAAGCGCCTCAGCCGTGACAAGGCATGTTTCTGTTCCTAGTGACCTCAGCTGAGCGAGCTGTCCTGGAGGGGATGGTTGTTTTTCAGGGTCAGATGGCCCATGATGGGGTCTCACATGTATCCCCAGTCCCATCAGCACAGCCTCTGGGAACGGCTGGAGTTCAGGCTCATACCTACCTGTATTTCACGTGCTGGGAAAGTAGTAGGAGTGCTTGCTGTATGTTTTTTTAATCCAGTTGATCAACAACGTGGGTCAGGAACCAAGGGAACTCACGTGGGAATCGTTGTGTAGAAACAACAGGTTTATTTGCAGTGTCGGTGAACGTGGCCCCTCGGTTCTTCCAGGTAGCCTGGAGGCAGCCATGCCATGGGCAGCCCTCGGAAACAAGCCTTGAGAAGTTCAGCCTCAAAAGCTGCACATGCACATTGAAGGCAAAAATTCCATGTGGAAAGCTGCGCTGGGTTTTTGGGAGCAGTGTCCTGGCTTATATCAGCTGGTCGTTTCATCAGGCACTGCTTTTTCAGCAGAGGTCTTCGTGTCTATCGTGGTCTTCTGGGCTAATTAGTAAATGCTTTCAGATCTTAATAAGTGAGTGTACCTACTCCACAACTTCCCCAAGAAGGATACACAGCAGGAGATCAGCCTGTTTTCAGCACTCAAACATAATTTTTTGTGTGGGGTTTGAGTGGGATTCAGATTTTGGTGTTGGAATCCTTTGCAGCTTCAGCACACCATAAAGGCATAGGCATTCATCTTCAGTTTCATCAATGAGTTTCTAACTCACAGAATAAAAGAAGTCCATCATTGAATGTTTGCCTGCTTGCTTAATAATTTTTAATGTTCCAATTACTACCTGCAATTTTGATGTTCAGTTTTGGGTGTTTTGACAAAGAAAAGTATTGAGTGTTTTAATGTGCTGGTGAGGAAGACAGAAAGATCCACTCTGCTATTTTTCCTGCTTGGTCATAGCCACGAAAAAATTAAGCCCTGTATTTATTAAAGGTTTTACTTTATAGAGTAAAAGAGTGGAGAGTAATAGAGTAAATGAGTGAAAGTTCCCCATACCGGTGGGCTTCAAGTGGAGATCAGCTGGAGGACAAAGAAGATGATACAATTTTATGTCTGTTTGATTTTTATCAGATCCTTGAGCATTGTTATCTAAAGTGTTGATGTATTCTGCAGCACAGAAACTTGTCCTCTTAAGACTGAGAAATTTGCCAAGTATTTCTGTGTTGGTGTTGGACCACTGGGGCAACAGTAAGGAATCTGAAAAGATTGGATCTCTTGTTCTTGATTGCTCTGCTCATTCATTTGGTGCTTGTCATTAGTATTTTCATTCACTGTAAAACCTGTTTTAAGGAGAGTGAAAGGGAAAAAAATACTATTAACCTCTAGAGGTCCAGGTGGGGCTGTGATACTCACATCCCATGCCTTTTCTGTCATTAGAAACTCCAGGAAGAAGAGTGTGACTCTGGTAATATTTTACACTGCTTTGAATTCATGTTGGTTTCAATTGCTCCGCGTCACACAGCACAGGCAACCCAGCTGAGCTCCCAGCAGCTCCGGGCAGAAGGGATCCTGCAGCATGCAGCCTGGGCAACTGAGACACAGCAAACTGGTAGTCATCTGTTGGGCAAGTTTCACAATAGCTGAAATGGGGGGTTTGATTGACACCATTCCTCCTTCACTCCTTATCGTTGGAGCCGCACGCAGGAACTGCTGAATTTCGAAGCGTGTGTGGACATCTGCCACGGTAAATCTATTTTTGAACAAAGCCTCTGTGCCAAAACCGTACAAACTTCTGTCAAAGTATATCTCTCAGCAGTTACATGGTCTGTGCCATCAGTAATGACTGTTTTGGTGGGTGGCAGTGCTAAATGTTGCCTTCAGGATACAGACGCTAAAGCCTTTGTTGTTTATTTGTTGTTGTTTTTTAACTGCCTTCCAAGGTCAGTATGTTCCATTTCTAGTCAGAACGGAGAGACAGTCCTTTATTGATTTCTTTATTTACTGATTTTATGCGAGCGTTTAAATTCTTCTGGGGCCTGGTAGTGAACACTCTTTGGTTATTTTCAATTTGCAGCAGGCTGATTTTTGTAAGGTACTCGAACATCTGAAGCTGAGCTGCTGGCAGTGGCTGCTGTGGCTCACTTTGCGCGCCTCCAGAAACCCAGCTTTAGCTCCACCATGTAGAAGTGATAAAAAGAAGGCGGTGAAAAGATAAGTTGCAGCTGGCAAGTGGAAATAGAGATCTCCTTGGATCCCTCGCTCCATCTTTAACTTCCTGCAGCACCTCGGACACGTTATTCAGCCGCGTGGTGTCTCAGCTAAAGCGAACAGTATAGCAAATAGCCCCTGTGTGTCTCCAGGCGACACAAATGAAAGGTGACAGGACATGCAAAGTGATATTATTTACACATTTCCTCACCCATGGCCTCGTTTCAGGTTTTAAAGCCTCATCCCAGCCCCAGGGTGCTCAGCATCCAAGCGGTCCCGTTGCTGCTCTGATGAGCGTGCTGTCTTTGGTGCCAAAGTCTTCATGGTGGGCCCTTTCTTCTCGACTGCTGAGTACCTAAAAACATTTCTCCTTCTTCTGCAGTGCCCACCGTTCTCTCTCTGACCTCCCTGTAAATCTCTTTGCCTTAGGAGATCTGTTGAGGCAGCTGAAGTGTTGTTCTTGGAAAAGCTGCGGGTACGGAATGACTGCGTGGACACCGATTCGAGAGGGACAGGCAGGTGGCTTTCCAGCACGTGGCACAGTCTCAGGGTGTTTCAGGGGAGCAGGTCAGACACCGTGCAGGTGACGATGCCCCCGGGTGCCGCTGGGGGTGTTAAACCCCTGAATTCAGGGTGTTGCCTCGGTGCCGTGTGTCTGATACCACTGATAACACTGATAATCACCTGCTGTACGTGCTGATAAGGTCGTATTTAGACATGGAGAGACACTGGTTTATCTATCCGAAATAACGACCTGGGCAAGGAGAACTTCATTACCGTGTGGGTGACCACGCACTGGAAGAGATTGCCCAGGGAGAGCGTGGAGTCTCCCTCACTGGAAACATTGCAGAACCTTCTGGACACAATCCTGTGCTCTGGGATGGCCCTGCTGGAGCAGGGAGGATGGACCAGGTGACCCACTGTGGTCCCTTCCACCCTCACCCATTCTGGGATTTTGTGGGATTCTGTGATTAACTAGCTAATAAATGGAGCTCCTAAGGATTGTGACTTACTTTTTTTTTTAATTTTCTTTTTAACAGAAAATATCTACTCCAAAATTATATATGGAATCCAGTACTCCTAAAAGTTACTTATTTGAAGTTCTTTCCAAATTTATGTCTTAGTTATGTAATAAAATACATTAGGATTTCAATATCCTGATAGATTTCCCGTTAATGCCTTGTGACAAATGATTAAGATTTACTAGTAACTGATGCTTCATTTTAAAACTAGAAAGTTAAATCTTGCTTTGAGAATCATCTCCATTTTCTATATCCAATATAGCATTTTGGGAGGGGTGTTTCTTGATAGAGTGTCAGTCTGACTTTGGCGTTATTTTGCTTTTTTAGAAGAAGGTTCCAGTACCTTCTCCAGTGACGTTCAGCAGTCTGTAATGATTTGAAATTGAAAAAGGAACTGACAGAAATGCCATTGAAATATTTTTAAACTTATAACTGTGTTTGTAAACATCTAAAAATAGTTGGAGAATTTTCAGCTCTGGGTATTGGGAAATGTCTCTTTCCTTTTTCAGTAAGTCCATACCATTGATAAAATACTCCAGAGGAGCGAGGGGGTTGGTTTTTAAGTCAGTGAACAGTTGGGATTTTGGTGTCGGTGTTTGTATTTTTTGGTCAAGTCTTGGTTTTAGTTTTGTAATGGGAAGACCACTGCAATTGCAAATAATAGTTGAGTTAAACTATTAATTGGAAAGTTTATTTATATGAATCTAGTTTATTTTCAGCCTGCATTCCAGTGTCTTCCCAATTGAGTTCCCAGGTTGTCCTGCAGGAGCTCAGAACAAAAAGAAAGTTTAGCAGAAAGTAGTTTTTACTGTGAAACTTACTGTAAACTTATTGCAAACTATTGTAAACTTAGTGGAAACTTCTTCAGGATTTTCTTGAATATGAGAAAGTTGTCTTAACATCTCTCTAGGCATTTTTATGATACATTTAAATATTTTGTTCTGGCATCTTGTTTGATATAAGTGCATTCTTTGCAATTTAATATGGCTGGAATCAGTATTTCCCACTCATCAAAGAGTAAAATCTTTTGTGTTTTGTTTTTCTGAGATTTGTGTGGTTGAGTTTATGGCTCTTTTGGATCGTTTTGGGAGCTGAATCCCCCTTCTCATCCTCAGTTCCCTGTCTGTGGTCCCAAGCTCTCAGAAGTGATGGAGAGGAACGGCTTCCACTTTAATTGTGCTGTGACTGAATGCCATTTAATGTAATGTATAATGATGAGTGGTTTCTTTTCTCTATTTTTGCCTTCTTTGTAGATGTGTGAGCATATTCTTAGCACAAGTGGTTTGCATGAAATGCAAATGTGCCAGTTGTCCTGGCACTGCCTTATGCAAGTCCTTAAAATGGCCAGGATTCAAGACAGAGCTGTGTTTGTGCAGGTGTTATGTGCATTTTCAGAAGCCAAAATGTGAAAGTGTTTGTTGGACTGTTGAGAAATCATTCTTTTGACTTCCAGTTGAGGTGAGTTATAGATTTGCAAACTGTGCTTGCACGATTTATGATGCTCCATCTATATTCTTTACAGCGAGTTTGGCATGACTCTGGTAGTAGTCAATAGAGTTAAAAAGACTCTCTCTGTGGTAGCTGGGCTTCAAACAGTGAAGATTTTTGTGCGCCTTTTAAGATTTCAGTGTCTTGAACTGACAGCTTCCATGCTTTAGCTCTGACAGGAGCCTAGACCTGATCAATATGAGGAGATGATGTCAAATTACAGGTTGGGGAGTGACCTCTCAGATGAAATAATTTGACATGGAGTTAAGTTTAACAAGATGATAATTATCCCAAACCTTGCTCAGAAACCAGAGTGGAGCATTCCAGGATCCTTTCTTTTGCTCTCTGAGCTAAGACTTAACAGAGAATCTCTGTGCTTCAAGGGGCAGAGGATCCAATATTTATGTGTTTTTGCACATTCCCATCCTAACAAAGGAGATAATAGTCAAGAGCTGGTCTAAAATCCCGTTCTTACCCTGTATAACTTACAGTCATGAAACAGGTTTCTCAGCCACCTCTAACTATAAATATGATTATAACTAATGCAGTGTGCTTGTGTCGAATGCAGAGAGGCTTACAAAAGCAGCATTTGGGACATCATTTCAGACCTGTGACACTAAAGCATTGTTCCATTGCAGGTGTAGGTTTTTACCATTACAATTGCATGAAGTGCAAGTTTTTGTTTGTCTCTCAGTTCCTTGTGCAATAAATGTTGCTGGTTCGAACATTCATTAATATAATGGTATTCACTGCACGAAGACCACTGTGTTTGCCTCCATGAGTGCTTTGGGACCTTGCACTTCATGTGCTCTACAGCTATTTAAGATAGTCTGTAGAAAGGGCTATAAATGCCAACATGGTACCGTTGTAGTTCATTTGTGTCACAGAAGGCACGTTACCAATTAAATACTTAACCTACCCAGAAATTGAGTTTGTCATCCAAATTTTCATGTAGGCAGATGTTTGGAATGAAAAGCATATTATTAATGAGATGTCCCTTATCACATGACTGGCTACAGAAAACGTGCCCATCATTAATGGAGAAAAAATGCTATTTTTTTATGAATCTGACAAAGTTAGGCTGATGTTTTGGTATTAGAGTACGTATAAGTCAGTGTGTGAGCATGGTATAATTTAAGACCTGCATCAGTGCAGTGGTAATAGAGACCCGAGGGGAGGAAATGGAAAAAAAAATCAAACTTTTTGGGTGGTCTTTACTACACTGTGATTTGTTGGATTGCCAGCCCTGCTGCTGGAACAGGCACAGGAGTAGCAGTGCAGTGCATTTTATCTGCTTGCTGGGCTACAGCAATACAGAATGGATGTCTTTAGATTTCAGTTCAATGTGACTCCCTTTGAGTGGCCTAATTGAGTGAAAACTCTGCTTTAAAAGCTGATGATTAGTTGGAACATTCATGCATTTTCCCTGTCCCTTTTCCCTAGAAGATGTTTGTTAAGAAAGTGAATTTCTAAGAAGTGTTTTACCATGCAATAGGTTATTTTTGAAGTGATGTCCCTACAGAGAGCTGTTGGTCTGGTGTCTCTGTGGACACCCAGAGCACCCCACAACCACTCAAGAGTGGTGTCACAGGGACATGTGAAGTAGCAAAACCCAAGACAAAACCTTTGAACTGAAACTGTGATGTTTCAGAAGCCTTTGAATGTGTGTTTTGCATGGCCTTGCTCCAGCGAAAGCTTTAGAGAGCCACAAGGTCTTCCTGATATAATTACCTGATGGCAAATTAAGGATTCAGCTTAAACATCAGAAAACCTGTCATTATGTCACATGTGAAACACAAGGTGTCAAGAGGTCTGTAGCAATTTCTACCCCTATTGGTATGAACCAGGGCAAAGCTTTTGAGCTCTTTGTTTATTTTAAAGCATTTACAAAAACATGGTGATGGTCCCCAGCTACCATCTTAGAAAGGTAATCCTTAGAAAGAATGTTAAGGGTGTTGATCAGTTTGGACCTGCGTATGAATTAATACAAAATAAAAAGCTGTGCCTGTGCTGAACTGTGTGTCTTGCTGGGTTTGCTGGTAAGGGTTTTCAGTTTCCTGCTGAAAGGCAACATTGCCTTTACGAGGCCATATATATAATTAATTTCTCCTCATTTGTAAGGGTATGGGCTTAGGGTGGGAAGTCAGTGAGAAATCAGACACAGGCTGCATTCTCTTCACATGGGACTGGCAAAACTGGGGAAACACAAACATGGCAACACTGAGATGTGGCTGCTGCTGGTTAGAAATAATATTCCAGAGATTGGGTACACCAGACAAATAGTTTCTTGTAATTATGTTAAATGTCTGCTCTGAATAGAAATCTTGAGCATTTTAGTACAGAACTGAACACTTTAAATTGGGGAAAAAAAATTGGTTTTAATTTATATGGAAAGTCTTGATAAGAAAACATGACTTTGTGACTGCAACTTGAGCTCCTTTAATTTGCTGTGTTGGGCTGCCTGATAGATAAACTTATTTTTCTCATTAAAGCATGGTGGTCTTGAAGGTATTTCTTGAACCTGAGCACCCCTCATTAATGTAGTTTTCTGAACAGCTCTTAGTAAGGGAACATGTTTAACCTCTCTTTTCTTCTACCTATACCTTTAGTTTTGTCCTGGGGGAGAAGTTAGTTTGTTAAGCTTTACTTTAAGCTTGGTCTGGCAGAAATTAGGAGCTTTCTGCTGCACATTCCTCTAAATGCCCTGTTTTGCCTACCAAGAATGTCAGGGAAATAATGCGTTTATACACAAGAAGTATTTGTATACAGAAGTGCTCTGCGTTATGGCCAAGCAAAGCTGAATTTTAGATTTGAATGAACTGGTCCTGTAATTTATTGATGTTTTGTCTCGGGGGGGTTTCTTTTTTGCACTTGAATATAATTTACAACATTTTATCTGTACGTTTTAAAAATATATTCCAGCATTGTTTTTTGCTCTAGGTGTATGATTGAGTGGGTTTCAATAGAGTTACTTTTACAAAAGGATAATGTCTTCTCTCAAAGTTCAGCTTCTGGCCACATGAAGTTTGTAATGCTTTTTTGCTTTTTAAGGAATATAATGTGAGACAGAATGTAATCTCCCCGCAGCGGTTTTTGCTTGGAAAGCCACATTTTTGGAAGCCTGGCTGGTTTTCTGTGACCTGGGACTACCCCCTGGGTGCCACATGGTGAGGAGATGCCTTTAGCAGTTTAATGTTCAATTATTAGCACTGGGCACGTAGTCCTGAGGAGACTAAACCAAGGAGACAACACTTGCAAACATCAGAGCTACACAACAAACTATTTTCTTTAACATTCCTGAGGCATGGGAGGGATGCCCGGCTTGGACAAAAATCGTGATGTTCTAAACCCATAGAACACAATTAGGTAGAACAGTTTGGTGTGTGTGTGCAGAGATGCTTCAGGAAAGCTCATAAAGGCACTTTTAGCCCCGAACAAAAGGCCAAACCTGGAAGAAAAGGGAAGGAACAACAGAATTTCTGGCAGAATATTTGAATAATGAGATCAGTACGAGATTGCACATTGAAGATACCTTTCAGGCAATTTAGGTGCTCAGGCTGAAGAGCTATTATTAAACCACTGAGGACCTCGAAGTGCAATTTTGCATGAGATTATGTGCAAGGATCATTTCCCGCATTTCATGACTCTGGCTCTTACTGACAGCAAAAAGAAGGAAACTTTGTTGTGCGTGGCTGAAAGTTTGGGCTGATTTATGTGACGTGGGTGCCCAGCTGGCGTGATGTATGAAAACACCTCTTCTCCTGATGAACTTCGTGTTGTCTCGCAAGAGGTTTGATGTATTTTGGGCACGTTTACAATCTGCCCCGTGACAGCTTCAGTGCCCAGCCAGTGGAGATAAATTGGGGATGGCTGGCAGTGAAAGCTTAAAAAACGTGCTGACATCCAGGCTGAAGCACAGGCATATAATTTGATTGATTTTTAGATTTGGGGGGTTTTATTTTTTTATGGTCCTGGGTGGATGTAGGGACTTGCTGTCACTTGAGGTCCCGCTGCTCTGTAAGGAGACGAGGCTTTTTAATTGATGTATGCTGCAATATATCTTTCCTCTCGGCACTATCGCCTCCGTCCCAAACTTTGCTGGTTTGCTGCCGTACACGAGAGGCCAGGCAGCTCTTTTGGTGTGGTGTGATCTCAGATGTTGTAATATGTAGTCAGCACTTTCTCATCTGTTTCTCCCTGGTGTTAATTACGAAGCCTTTGCAGCCTGCACCATTGCTTCTTTTCAACTGTGTTTAGTCAGGCTTATTTCAGAAACTAAATAAAGGAGAGGGAACTGAAGAATTAATACGGGCACCTGCCAGTGCTTGAGTTAATGAGCTATATGAAGGAAAGCCTTGTGAAATTGCCCCCCCTTCACCCCCCCCCCTTTTAATTACTCTGGTTATCCTATAGCACCAGTCAGCACTTCAAATAGTGTTAATTTATTTGCCACAAGAAATCCCATAAAAAGAGCTACTTCCACGTGTAGTTTTTAACCCTTACATTTATCCCAGTGTCTGATAGGAATAAGGAGAAACCCTAAGCTTGGCATTTCTGCCTCTTGGAAAATCAGGGTTTCAGCATGAGACGCTCCTGCACTGCATGCTGAGCTGGGAACTGGGAGGGCAGCAAGTGACCCTTCAGCTTTCAGCTGACCCTCTTCCTCACATGTGTTTCTGACCATTTGAGTACAACACCTTACTTGTGATGGTTCCTGCTTTTAGCTATTGCATGGAAAGGGATATTTGAACCCCAAATCCTGCACACGATCCAGCTAAGCCAGTTTGGAAGGGCCAAGTCCTGCAGCCCTCCTGTGCTGAGCATTCAGCAGCAATTTGAACAAGTTGAAGAGTTTTTCTTTGTTGTTTTTGTCTATTTTTTATGACTGATTTGTGAAACAAAATAATAGTTAAATTACATGGAATAAGTTGAACTGCATTTCTGTCTTACTGATCACACGCTGTGTTTTTGTGCAAACTGGGCAGTAATAGGCAGCAAGTCGTTCCTGTTCAATGCAAGGTAGTGTCTCTCGCCTGTCACGTGTGACCATTTGGTGACTGCAGCTTTTGAAAGTCAAAGAGCAGCACTGTTAACTGTGCAGCCCTTGATCTGAGATTAAAATAACGCTCAGCGTGCGAGGGTGAAACTCAGGATGGTGCTCTGAGTTTTGGAAAGGTGACACGGGAAACAAGAGACATCAAAGGAGCGTTTTGGTCCAGATATCCATCAAACAGTGGCTTCACGTGCATCCAAAGGGAGCGTAGGCAGTGAAACAGCAGTCTCAAGAAGATGCTACTTACTGGCATGAGAAAAACACCTCCTTAAAGGGAGGCATCAGTGTAACATGTTAAAGTACCAAAAGGGCTGTTTATCTGAGTTGCCAGCAGGTTGCTGGCTCTTCATAAATATAAAAAATAGTAGTGTTTGCCCACCTTTGTAGAGTCAGAAAGTTAAACTTGCAGACTCTGTGTTTCTAAAGGTTTGGTAGAACTATGGTGTGAGTACAATAAGATGTTCCTTTTCCCATTCTAAAAGGTAAAATGCCTCCATTTTTGGGGGGAGCATTTGTTTATTTTTTACTACAACAAAAAAGTGCATAATTTCAGAGGAAACAAGCTGTATGCTTGTCATGCGGCAGCAACTAATGACTTTATTTTACACTTTATTTTTGAAGTGGGAATTGCATCTCCAGCTTTCTAATATTTCTTTCTTGAAGATTGCTCTTCTCTGCGAGTAGTTGAGTTTTCATCTTATTTGTTTTTTTGCTTTCTGTTGCTGTTTTTTCTTCCCTTCCTGTTTGCAAGAATTACATCTCACCTGTTTATACATCATGGCTCAAAAGTACTTTTTTTTTGGTTAGTGTCATCATAGAAACCTCTTCCTAAAGTACAGTGGCAACGTAATAAGGAATTACTATGTCAAAAGGGAAATTAATTTTCTCTGTCTTTACTGAGAATGGTAATTAACAGGAAAGAATGTAACCTGGAAAGATTGGCTTGTTTGTGATACAGCTCTCAGTAAAGTGTTTGGGGTTGCCTGTGCTGCTACCCTGACAGCTTTCTTTTACAATACCCAACACACACATAAATAAAGGGAGAGAATTTCTTCTAACTTTCCACAGCCAAATAAACTAAATATATCCACTGTAATTCAGGTGACCCTATCACAGTATTCATTTGTTTTGTTCTTGTAACTTTTTTCTCTTGTTTTTATCCCTTTTAATATTGACACTTAAGACTGAAGCATCTCCCCGTCTCACTGTCTGAAAGTACGAATAGTAGATTGTAGATAATGCTTTGCTCGGTCTGAAATTTGCCTTTAAAATCTTTCTCTGTTTAACTACACATTTGGATCATTTTTTCCCCCAAGAAAGTCCAAAGCATTTTATTTATGAGAATATTAGGATTAAAGGGCACAACTGAAGGATGTTAACTCTCCATGCAGCTGCATCACTTGGGCAAAGGGAGGTCCCCTCCTCTCTCTGTGGATACACGAATAGCACCAGTCCAGCATCTGCCACGTCTACTTAAAATAATAATGCAATTAGTTTAGATTAAGCACAGCAGCCCGTGGCAGGATTAGAGCAGGGAAATGCCGCAGCAGCGTTTCTCACCCACTCTGCCAAGACACTTGAGGTTTAGCTGGTAAGAACAAAGCTGTTGGAGTCATTTAAATCCTCCTCCCCTAGGGCCCAGGGCACGTGGTCTCAAGATGTGGGTCGTCACCACGTCTCAGGGTTTGGTGTCTCATGGCTGGCAGGGGGCAAGGTCATTATGCTTCTCTGGTTATAACAAAAATCACGTCCTGGCAAAGGCTGAAAGTAAGATTCGGAGATAGCAGGGCTTAAAATGAGCTTCTGGAGTAGTTTTGTACTTTACGTTGGTGTTACGACCTGATAGTACCGCTAGTTTTCTACAGTAGTTCTTTGTCACATCCCAGCCTTGGAAGGTCTGTTTGAAATGGTGATCTCAGAATCTCCTTTGCCAAATCATTACGCTATTTATTTTTAGTGGTTTCCTTTTCATCTTTTAAGATGTTAGCTTTAATTTCTTGACTACAGGCATTTTTCTCTTTCACTTGCCTCACTTTTTATGAATACTGCCCAGGCTTTTATGAGTAGTGTTAAATTTTAGCAGTGTTTTTCCTCTGGTTAGCCAGTGAAACCACTTTTTAAAAATTAGACTTTCTACACAAATGCAGCATTTCTTTAAGTGACATTTTCTGGGTGCTGTTCTGGGCAGAACTGGTGGGCGTTTTTTGTGCATGTACTTCACCACCAGGTACTGGATAGGCAGACCAAATTCTGCCAAGATTCTGGATGAAAGATTGGACATGTGTGACAACAGTACTCCTCAAATCCAAACCAGAAGTGTCACCATCTTTTTTCCTAAGGCAATGGTATTTTTTTAAAGTTTGGAAAGGAATGTTAAGATTCTCTGCTTGTCCCTTTGCTATTGCTACTCCATGAAGTTCCAAAGTACCATCTTGAAGCAACACATCATTCTGCATTCTGGCTTTTTCTCTGCAGAGTTATCCCACTTGCACAGCTCTTTATGGCCTTGGTTTAGCCCTGTCTGCTTTTGGTCAGCTCATCTTCTCTGTGCACCCTTGATTCCTCTGCAGTGCCCTGTACGGCCTGACTGAAGTTTTAAATCCATTCATCTAGTCTTGTCAACTGCATTTGCCACGTCTGCAATAGCATTAGCCCAGGAGGTTTTATGGGGCCAGGTAATATCCTTGGAGTTGCCTAGTGGTCCTTGGAGGATTTGGATACTGCCCTGATGACATTCCAGTATGTCTCCGAGTGTGGTTGCATTTATTTTCACATTAGTGAGTTCATCTGCTTCTTCTACTAGCTTAGCCCTCTGTCTCAGGAAATATGTTCCTGGATTTTGGCAGGGCTGTTCCAAGAATCTTTTTTTTTTTGTTTTATTTTATTTATTTTTTAATTATTAGAAAAAGCCAGCAGTTTATCATCTTTCTCTTTCTTGTTCTCTCTTTTTTTTTTCCTTTCAATTCTCATCCATTATGGATACCAAAGATCACCAGCAAAATAAACCAGACAATTTCGTTGCTTTCTTTCTTCTATGCTAGGTCTTTATCAGAAGATTATTGGTAAGGGTAATGAAGGGACTTTGCATTGCTTTTTTTGGCTTAATTAAAGAGCAGATAGCTGAAGGAAATCAACATACAAGTGATGAATATAACTGTGTTAATTTTCTTGTATTTATTGTTTAGGATTATAAAACAGTAAATAATGGAATATATGCATTGTTCTCTCTAAGAAAAAAATTTCCACAACTAATGTTACTGGATTAATTTATTAGTTCTTATAAATTTCTCCTTATCTATATAACATGTATGCATACATGTTAATAATTAAATGTATATTCTTGCTTACCTGAGCAAATACCAGTTAACAAGAGCCATTTGGATCACAGATCAATGAACAGAAATCAATCCTTGCCCAAACTGGTGGTTATCCTAGAAAGAGCTGCATTCACCAAACCTTCTTTTAAAGGAGAATAAAGCACCGTGTTGGGATTTTCCCACAGAAATTTCAGGAATGGCAGAGTCCATCCTTTTGCACTATGCATTTCAGCAGAGGTTTCTATGTGTGTTTATCAGGACATCCTGTTGGCTCCCATCAGTTTTTCTCTTAGACGTGCTGCTGTCCTGACTAGAGAGAACAGCTTCTCTAGACGCTTGCAAACACATATGGGGACATTATTGAGATATAAGAAATTCTTGCTTGGATTTCTTGCTGCTATTCTTGTTAAGTGCATCAGCAGTGTCTGGCTTTAGGTGAGGTGGCTGTTTGGAATCGATTTCTTTAAGCTAGTGCTACTCTTGTATAGATCCTGGCTTAATTTCGGGCTAATTTTGTTTTAAATGGAATTGATTGAGAAGCCATTTGAGATAAACTGATAGAAACTACAGCTGAGCAAAAGACGTGCAGAGAGATTCACAATCATGGAACTTAACTAGCTTAATGCACATGTTTAGGTCGTACACCTTTCACTAGTAGTCAACCAAAATGTGATTGGCATCAGCAAAGCCAAGCAAAATTGTTTCAAATGTTTGCACACAGAGCACAGATGCGCATCTGAATTACTTTGGCTCTGCTGAGAGCTTTTCCAGTGGTTTAATACAGGTTGCAGTTGTTCTTTTACAGCTCAGCACAGGAGTTGTTGCAGCTGAGGAAGGGTGAGGAGCTGCAGGGTGAGCAATGAAGGGAGCTCACACAAGTGCATTTTACAGTCTTTTATTTACACCAGGTGAAGAAAATATGCAAATGCAGTTACTATTGCTTGATAACCTCTTAGAATGTGGTTAGCCGGTTGCATTGGAACTCTGCTTACTTCCAAACACAGCAAAAGGAAATCAAACCTCCAAAGAGCAAACAAACAAAAAGTTAAAAAAGGCGCTCCTTGTGTGTTCATTTAGGAACAGTTTCAGCTGCTGCAAAGGAAGAGTCATCTTAACCTATTGCTGACTGTGAAACTGCAAAGCTTCACATTAAATATGAAGGTATAGCTGAGAGAAACATTGGCACACAGAGGTTTATATAGCAATTGCTGAAAGGTTTAAATATCCCTTATCCACTTATGTGGTGATTCTGTGAAATCTCGGGACTACCACAGATGGGGGTCCTGGTAATGTGAATAGGGAGAAGTGGTTTTCTAGTCCTGTATTCTCTTTCTGACGGTGATCAATCCAAAGTGCTCGTTGTTTTGTGGTCTGTTTTCCTATTTGTGAATGTGTGTTAATGCAGAAGTATTTTTAATGGGTTTTAAAGGTCCATCCGAGAAGTTTCTGGCCCTTCAGATGAGAGAGGACCTTACTGCAGGGTACTGAAGGGGGCAGGCAGGGACCATGAGGAGACTCTCAGTCTCTCCCCAGAGGCAAGATCAATTTTAACTGCTTCTCTCATGCTGGTTATTTATCTTTTCTAATCTGATCATGTTCCTTTTCACTGGTGTCACCCCTGGGGAAAAAAAAACCAAACACAAAACCTTTTAAATATTCCAGAGGAGAGGGTTGGTTTTATCCCCCCCACCTCATTTGTGTTTTCTGTTCTCTTTATCTACCTCTGAACTTGGTCACTGCTCCAGTGGCTGATCAGTCACTTGGGACCTCTTGGACTCAGAGTTGAACTGAATTTTCCATAAGTAGGCAAAAAACTGGCTGGTATAGTAACTTTTTAATAACTTTTTCCATTATTCCCCATACTAATTTTCCCAGTCTCGAATATATAACCAGAGAGATAAAGTCTATAGATAAAGCCCAGCCCCTACTAATCTGTTTTCACTACTCAACATTTCCGCTGTCAAAATCAGGCTACGTGGAGGCAAATGCAATTCCAATTTATTTTAATGGGAATCCAGAATTTTCAGATCGCGGCTGATTAAAACTGCCCCTGGTACCAATTTGTTGCAAATTATTCTTGTTTTGCATAACCCCTGCACATACTAATTTGCTGCTTAGAACCGCTGCTGCCTGCTGCTGACAATTAGATAACCAGGCTGCCACCGCAGGGTTTTCTCCACTGAACTGGGCAGTGTCCAAGTGGCCCTTTTCTGTCTCAGCTCTGGGAGTCCACCCCCAAAAAGCCAAAGTTAAATTTAGCAGAGATGAAGACTCAATAATCACATGGGTTCCGAGCTGCTCATCCAGGCCAAGTCTTTTCTTGCTTAGGTTGGAGCTGGTTCAGGAGCTCTTATGAAACCGAGTTATTTTAGTGAGCTGGACTTTGTAGGATGTTTGCCTATGAAAACAACATACTATTTTTTCCCCCTGTATATTAGGAAGGATATTACTCAGAAGTTGCACAAAGCTTCTGCTTTTTACTTGAACTGTGGTATCTTAGTGCAAATGAGTGTTGAGGTAGTAGGCTTATTTGAAAATAATAGACATTAGATGGGTAAAATGCTAATTAAAAATTTGTAGACTCTCCTCTTATTGTTGCTTTATGATTATTTTCTGCTGTTTTCTTTATAACCTTAAGTATTTC
Organism: Sclerurus mexicanus; assembly: GCA_013396755.1. Classification (NCBI taxonomy): domain Eukaryota; kingdom Metazoa; phylum Chordata; class Aves; order Passeriformes; family Furnariidae; genus Sclerurus; species Sclerurus mexicanus. Next base: position 624,319 of record VWZF01006291.1, on the reverse strand, counting down.
CTTACATCTGTTTATGTCCAGTAGAAAATTCAACAGGGTATTTGTTTACAGTTCAAATTGTTTTTGTTGTACAAAGCTTTTCTGGGACAGAAATTACCTAATCAAAAGTGAGCCGAGAAAAGGCCACAAGTTTATTTTAAAAACCTTTTGTCAAGCCGAAGTTCTCTTAAAATGGTTCATCACTGGCCGTGCACAACTAATCCACCGTGGATAGGCATTCCTGATTCCTGAGGGTTTTATTTTCCTTCCCCCACCACTTTGGAAGTATTGTTATGCTGTTGGAAACGTGTTGCCACAACCTGGTGAGGTGATCATGCTGCAAGCCAGGAATTTTTTGAAGGAAGATGTTTTTTTAATAGAACAGTACCCTTTACTACTATCTGAGCCCTAACTTCTGTTCTGACTTTGTTGTGCCGAAGTTGTAAAAGATGCAGAAACGATGCTGTGGAAAGAATGAGATAAAAATCCCCATATCTTATAGAAGACTTTGGAGAGTGCGTGAAACAGGAGGCAGCAGGAGGTTTTCAGTGTTAAATATCAATCTAGGATTTGATAATGTGATTTTAAAAACTGATCTTTTCAAGAATTGGTAACATCAGTCTCAAATCCCTAAGAAGTGACGTGTCTGTGAAACTAGCTTCCTTTTCAGGACTGATAGGTAGAAACCATCCTACAAGCCAGAAGTCTGGACATTCTGCCCCTGCTCTCTAGGCAGCTTAGTGTTTCTTCTGGTGAATTTTAGGTAGTTATTTTTCCCCCTGCAGATTCCCAGAGAAAGGATCTTAAGGGTGTGCACAAAGTGTTCCACGTGTCCCTCTGTTCATTGGAAGTGCCGGCTCTGGGAGTTCCTGCTCCTTCTTGCCCACAGTCATCCACTGCATTTGATCCTTGCTTCTGAACTTTGGAAGTGGTCGCCTGTTAAACTGGGTGGGAGTCTCATCCTGAGTTGATCATGGTCTTATCAGCCTCTGAGTGACTTCGGAAGGGTCAAGGATAGGAGTCATTCTCCTCTCTCATGGGGACAACCATTGCCACAGATAAAGCAAAGCAAAATGAGGGTGCAGCAGAGCAGGCAGGGCAGTAACAATTCCAACTGCTTGGAGGGTAACAGGGAGGATTAACGTGATTCAGGACAAATTTACAAGTATTGCATCACTCTTTTCTACACTGGGACTGTTGACAGCTATTAAATCAGTTGTAAGTATGACAGCTCTTAAGCTACATTATTCATCAGAAATAACAAGGCTGGTTGCTGCTAGGTTGCTTCAAGTGTTTGCTCTACACACATTTGACCCAGTGGTCACTGCAATCGAGAGAAGAAGTGAGAAAAGAGCACAACATTCTTTAGCCATGAATCCTAACATAGAAGAAAAGTTTTCCATGTTAGGGAACAGTTGGAAAGTGAATGATGGACCTGCAGTGCCAGGTTTGTAACTGTGCAAAGCCCTCACAGGTGATGGCAGGAGAGCAAACCACAGCACTGGTGACATTCACGTCAGTGGGAGATCATTTCAGATTAGGGAGGTTAAAACAGGGCATTTCACTGATGAATTTTGACAGTACCTTCAAAATGCAGTTGTACTCGCCTGTGGTAATCACTTGTGCACTTCTAACCCGACATACAGGACAGGCAGCAAGGAGAGGGGCAAGTTAAAAAAAAGAATATATAAAAGCTTTACTGACTGACATGGGCACTGAAGTTTATACTGGCCCCAGAGCATGTTTATGGATGTTTTTGTGTTTGTTGTTACAAGGTTCCTACTATACTTCAACTAACTGGACTCCTCTGTCTGAAGCACAGAGCCTTATATAGGAGAAAAATAGGAGAAAAATGGTGTATGGGATGCTCACAACTGACACACACTTGCTCTGTGGTTTTCGTGGTGAAATTACCTCCGTTTTATCTGCCTTCCTGTGGCTCTGATGTGAAGATCAGGGTCTGGAAGGGAAGTTTCCTGTCTGATGCCCAGTGATTTCTACAGCTGGGTGTTCAGTTCAAATGCAGTAGTGATAAAGAGCTCTCAGTGTGGTGTGTGCTGGAAACCAGTTGTCTTAGTCAAAGTGAAGCAGAAAATTATTTCAGTTAAATCTTAATTTTCCAGGAACAGGCTTTCTTGACTTGAGAAATTAACTTCTCTGTATTTGTTCAACAACACAGTCTTTGGTGTTGTTAGAAATATGCAATATACTCCAGGTTAAATAATATTGGTGTTGTCCATCTTTACTACCTGTTGCTGTGGGAGGACTGCTGAGAGCCTAGAAAGAAGAAAACCTTTTTCTTTGTGATTTTCTCTGCTCTCTGTCCGTAACTTGTTTTAATTTTTTTTTCACATAATAGAAGATTTAAAAGACTTTATTAAATGACAAAATGCAGGACTTTCATTACAGATCAGAATAGGCCTGTGCTTGAATATATTGGCTATTCTTCAGATGGCTGATTAAACTACTGTTCTATTAGTATGCAACAATTTCCTGTGTTTTATGTACATCAATGTGGTGGTATATCACATGCAATCTAGACAGCAGTGGACTGCCCTGACCCAGTAAGATTCAATTTTGCTTCAATATCCTACCATATAACTTACTTCATTATCAGACGTGCCATCAGGTTTTATGACCTGATTTGGTCAGAAAAAGTAAAATAGGTTTTTTTAGGCAAGGGTCTGTGATCAGAGTTTTGCTAAGCGAAGTATTTTGATTTCCCTTTTTCCAGGATAAAGCAGAAAAATTACTTCAGCTTAACTGCAGAGTGTGTGGCTCAAAGCTCTCAGTCAGCTCCAGAGGATTCTAGTAGGAGTAGATGGGAATATTCCTAGGAGGCGAAAAAACCACCACAGCCTCTATTCTGCATCAATTGGTACTGATAGGTGCAGAATTTCATATCTCATGGTGGATTTGCCTTAATGCTTTCAGCTTTTGTACGTCCTTTCAGCCTCCTTGATTTCTGCTTTTGAATGTTAGAGCGAGAATTGAAACGAATATTGAGAAAAACGTTGTAGTTAAATCCAGTATTGTTCCCTCATTCAGAAAAGGGTGTGATGTCTGTACAGCAAAGGCTTTCACATAAAACACAGTGCAGAGCCCTGATACACATTGTAATGCTGTTCTTTGACTCTTTGCCTCCTAAAATTCAGTAGCCTTCACTTGCTGCTAATGTTGGGCTTCAGTGGCATTGAAAACTGTTAATTGAACACGTGGCATTTCATCCTAGCACACAGATTTTCATACAGAATGCAATGCTGGAACACAATCCTGGAAACTCAGTCCCCTCTCCCTTCTGATGAATTTTCCGCGTTGTGAACTGAGTGCTGTCGGAGAATATTGAGTTCTTGTTTTTGTTGCTGTTTGTAAAGCTTCCCCTCTACGAGGCAAGATTTAATCCTGGAGCAAACACCCTGTAAAATGCAATACATCAGATTCTTTGTTTTCCAAATAGCTGAGATTCTACCCCCCTTGGATTCACACAGGTATCAGGCTAGTGAATAAAAATGCTGAACTGTGGGATTTTTTTTGGTTTTTTTCATTTACATTTAATTAAGGTTTTGTTCAGTGGGTAATTGCTTACCCTGCAAAACCAGACTTTTTTAATACCTGCATAGAAAATGCATGTTAAGTGATTAAGAATTTTCTTTTAAAAAGGGAAAATGCCAAGGAAGAACAGGTAAAATTTTGCTAAAGCATACCATGTATAAATACTGCTCTTGAGTGGTTAGGTAGTTTTGCAGAAGCCTTGGGCTTTTGCTTTCAGCTGTGAGAAGATTGTCAGTGCACAGATGTCCCCAGAGGCCATAGCTGTTTAATTTTCAGCCTTTCTGCTGGAAGGATGAAAACACAGTCAGTGAGAAAGGCACGAGAAGAGAAGAGGTTGTTCTGACAATGATGAAGCCACAATGTTTTGGTCTTCTACTTAAAGCCTTTCTTTAGCAATCACTGAAACCGCTCTGTGCCTGTTCCACATCCTGTCAAGCATGGTAAAAGACAGATGATAATGCCGGTTTATTTGTATTTATATGTTTAATGGCTTTAAAATAATAAAATCGTCCTTTTCCATTCTGCTTGTTTTGCCCCAGAATATCTCTATCAGGTCCTATGGACTCCCTGTAGCAGGGAGTACATCTTCCATTATACCTGGAATATACTTATTATACTTTAAGGCTTATGTGCATCTAGCGAATCTTTTTTTTTTTGTTTTGAATTAAAAAATACATTAAAACTGGGGAAACAGAGAGCTACCTTTTAGATATTTCTTCAAACTAGAGACAAACTGAAAGAACTATGAGGGATGATAAAGTGAGAGTTTGTTAAAAATTAATGTGTAGATATTCTAGACACTGGCCATTAATTGAGCCTTTTTATTTTTAATTTATCAGCAGTGTTTCAGTGTTATAAAATTGTCATGGTTTAAGCCCCTCCCCATCCACTCACTGTCCCCTGGTGGGGTGTGGGAAGGGATGAAAAGAGTAAAATTAGAAAACTTGTGAGTTGAGATAAAGACAGTTTTGTGGGGAAAACAAAAGCCAGGCACAAGGAAAACAAACCGAGGAATTGATCCCCCACTCCCCATCAGCAGACAGAGGTTCAGCCACCCCCAGGAAAGGTGGGATCCATCACACCTGACGGAGACTTGGGAAGACATCACTCCAACCATCCCCCCGATATTCCATAAAATATGGAACATCCCTTTGGTCAGATCAGGTCAGCTATCCCATCTGTGTCCTCTCCCAGTTACTTGTGCACCCCCAGCCCACTCACCGGGTTGGGGTGAGAGGCAGAGAAGGCTTTGATGCTGTGCAAGCGCTGCTCAGCAATAAACCAAAATAAATCCCTGAATTATCAGCGCCATTTCCAGCCCCACACCAGCGAAAGCTAATTCTACCCCAGCCAAAACCGGCATAAAAATTGGTTGTCTTTTTTTTAGGTCGGTGGGCTGCTTGTGACAGGTACCAGATTAACAGCACCAAGAAGCCAAAATCCTCTCTTTTTATCAACAAAACAGGTTCAGCAAGGGCGGAAGGAACACGAGTTTCCCCCAGACTGCTCGAGCCATGTGCCTCATCCCTGACCTGAGAGAACATCTCTAAGGGGAAAGGCATTTGCTAAATTTCTTTTCCAATTAGTTTGACAGCTCTGCTGAGACTGCTAACAAAAGTACTAATTCATGCTAATTGCAGTCGTGGACCTGTGTCATCGGGGAGCTGGGCTGAGCTCTTTGTACCATCACACAGCCCACCAGGAAGCATTTTGATTAGGACGTGTCACTGGCAGAAAGAACATTATTTTTTTCACCTGCAAAATGGGGACAAAAACCAGAGTCCTGTATGTGCTAACAGGGGTAAAGAGTTGCAAAGGAACGTTCAGCCTCAGTGAATGCAAAATCATCTTCCCTCCCTGAGAGGAAATATATACCTTTAGTACATCTGAATTCACTGCTTTGGCCTGGGACATGTGCATTGACACAGACAGCTGGGAGAAATGAGCTTGATTTCTAAAAATAAAAAGCAAAACAATGGCCAGACTGCGTTAGAGAGTAAGAGGTAAGATGTTGTCCAATATATAAATCAATTGGTTTCATCAGGCAAGTCATGAAAAGAAGAGCATTTTCTGCCTGATAAATGGCAGCGCAGAACCAGAGATGGATATAATCAAAGGCTTAGAGGATGTTCCTATAAAAGCTGATGGAAAACTTTGTGTTTGTTCATCACAGAGAAGATAAATTCATGATAGAGCTCTGTAAGGTAAGGAATGGCTTAGAAAGGACACACGAGGAGCAGCTGGCTTGCCTGTCCCATAATAAAAACCAAGGATACATTGATTTGGCTAAAAAGCTAGCAAATCTGAAGGTAAACTGAAGGCAATATCAATTTTTTCACTTTACATTGATTACCTAGACTGGAGTGGAATGTCAGAGAAATTCACTGTGGCCAACGACTTGAAAACCCCCAAACACTGGATATTCTATATGAAGGACACTATAATGAGGGATTGACATAATTAACCCTTGTTAAAAAATAAACAGCTGTATCAAACCTTATATTTCCAGGTTTTTGAAACGATGTTTGGGTTGTAGGTGTGAGGGTGAAATAGTGAGGGATGGCAAATGATCATTCCCTATTGGCTCTTCTCTTGCACTCTCATAGGGTGCTCCCATAGAAGGGTATTAAGGTAAGTGCTAGGAGGAGATGTCATCTGTGTGACAACTCATTTGTTCCTCTTCATTTGTGGTACCTTTCCTATTTCAAACCTGTCAATCTGGCCTCGTTCAGGCACGGGGAAATGACATAAACATCCCCAATCTATGACAGTTGTTTTTCACTTATTAGCTAAATCCAGCCCGTGAGGATTAACAGGCACCGTCTTGATTTTTCCACTGAGCTGGAAAGGAAACACCTTCCCAAGAGCTGGTGTCCTGTGGGACAGAGACTGCCATGTCTGTCAGGTCTGTTTGCTTTGCTTTGGGGCAGTTGGTTCTTCTTGCTTTTATTTTTTTAAAGTTCTGTCACAGAGAGGGGAGATTGACTAAACCTGAATATTGCCCAGTTACCCCCTTTGTGGCACTCTCGGTGTTGGCAAACATTTATTGTTTGAAGCTGTCAGGATTCTATGTCTAGTTTGCCTTTGAGGAATCTATAGTGTCATTTTTATGTCAGGGAAAAGGTATTTATTTGCTTTTTATCCTTGCTAAGTGATGATTTAAAATGTTTTGCGTGTGTATTTGTACAACCTTTTTTTTTTTTTTTTCCAGTTCAAGTTGATGCTGATGTGTTTTTTTCTGATATTTCTTTAAATTTTTTTACAGTACTTCTTGAAGCTATTTCTCATCTCTGCATGGGTTAAATTAAGTTTAAAAAAAAAAAAAACAAAACAAAAAACCAAAGCAGAACATGGAATTTCCTTGTTTGACAAAATGATAGCTTAATATATCTCAGCATGTCCAGGCTTTGATTCAGGAAAACATCTTGTTTAGAGACAGTGAAAACTAGTGTTTATAAAAATGGGTTTATTAAATTACCCGTTCCAATACTTGTTTAAGTGACTCACTAAGCGTGCATGGAATTAAGGTAGAGCTTTTTTTGTGCTTTGCTTTCCTTCAGAATCAAGGCTGTAATACTCAGTGTCTCCCTGTTAGTGGAAGATTTCTTTTCCCCAGAGCTCAAATTCCTCACCCATTTTGATACAAAGGTACCTGTGTACCCACAAGCGAGACCATCTCTGCTCTAGTGCTGGGTTTTAGACCCTCTATCTTTGACATTGCACTTTAAACAAAGCTGCTGGTAGCAATCACAGCTCTAATGCACTGCAGAAAAGAAGAGATACAGAAGCCTGCAAGGCATAACGTGGAGCTATTACAGACCGTGGTTGAAAAGGTGCAGAGTTATTCCCTCAGGATAATGCTATCTCTTATGTACATATAATTAATATGTCTGCCAGTAACAGTTATTAAACAAAGAACAGGAATTGTTTCTGCTGAATGACTTGACCTGGGAGTAAAGCCAATTTAAAAAGCATCTGATTAAAATATGTTAAGGTCACAGATCACTATAAAATATGAAGTGGGGAGGAAAAAGCAGAAATTTACTCATGAGTAAGATTAAATATTACTGGCTGGGAATTTTTTTTTTATGCTGGCAGCAGCTTTCAGGTGTAAAAAATGAAAAGTGCTCTTTCTGAAGTGTAAAAAGTGTGCCTTGTGCACAGAAAAGACAGTATGAGAGTTTATTGATTTGCTTGTAATGCTTAGCAAAGAATGGCCGGGTTGCTTGTGCAGCTGCTCCCAGCACTAGCTGTTTTGTAATTATTTCAGGTATTATGTCCAAAGACTGCAGGGAAGACAAGGTAAAAATGCAAAGAATACAGAATAGACTCCTACTGGCAATAGACTCCTACTCCTTACCTCTTTCTGGAGATATTTCTATTTCTACTGTAAGGAGCAGTGCTTAGTTTTGAGACTAACATGCTTAAATGGTGTCTTACTGTTTATTCAGGTCTGATAACAAGAGTCTGAAGTTCAATGGAAATATAAATCAAAAACGCACTGTAAATTTTGGAAGCCTTTTTGGGCTAGGTTGGTATACAAGAAAATACCTAGAGGCCCAGGAGAGAGAGTGAGAGAGGATGATACACACACACACACACACACACATATATATATATACACACATATATGTAAGACTATAGATTGTGTGGCTTTTCATACATTAATAAACAATGAGAGAGATGGTTTCAGTGCTCTGAGGGGTTTTGCAGGAAACCTACATTAGAAAGGATGTGGGCATGGAGATGAGCCAAAGGGCATCCTGGGCCAAGAGGTCCAGCCCAAGGAGCTCTGATGTGACCTGTCATCTGCTCGAGTTGTTAGCTGGTGTTTACAGCTGGGAATTGGTGATATTGCTCTGTGTGTAGGGGGCTGCAGGGGCTGAGTACTAAAATGCTACTATTTACTATCGGGTTTATATTTTAATTTAAATTTAATTTCCATTTAAGTGAATAATTTAACCCTTAATTAGGGCCGTGTTTTCATCTCAAACAGATTAGTCAAGCAGAGGCAAAATTCACTTTGCTGTTGAGAAGACAGTCCCATTTCTTTAATCAATAGCTATCATATATTGTTGCATGTATTTGTTTTTCTTCCAGTGAAATAATCTCACCAGTTATATATTAAGAAAATTCATTTCCATACAGTAATAAGGGCAACTGCAGTCCTGAATTTTTTCCTTGGCACCTCCCTCTCCAAACTTCAGTTTCAAGTAGGATTGCACTGGGGTTTTTATTCCTTTGGGCTGCAGTTGTGAATAATCTTAAATTGGTCTGACAGACACAGAGAGAAAGTGCAAGACAAGCCTGAGGGGAGACATGAGCTTGGGATGCCCTTGGCAGGGCATACTGGGACAGCAGGAATCCGACCTGCTCAGCCCCTCACCCTGGCTGCTCTCTTCATCCTGCGCTAAAAAAAAAGTGGGAAACAATGAAATCCGTGTCTCTCTGGAACAGAAAAAGCCTGATGTCACGTTATTAGGGTGCTTCCTGCACGCACCAGTTTCTTCTTCCTTTCTCCCCGGCCCCACACCCCTAGCACCTTTTCTTAGATGAGGTCTGTGGGTTTTCACCTGAGGGATGAAAGCGATATTGATTCACGGAGCAATTTGATTTGTTCTTTTCTCCTCTTCACCCCACAGGATCTGTCCAATTCTTATGCGAGCTTGTTTAGTTATGTTAAATTCATTGCTGTATTAAAGTGCTGGTGCTTTGGAAGTGTCCCAAATACATAGTTTTACTGTGTAAATGAATACTCACGTGTCAGCATGCTGTGAATAAATTATGATTAACAGGCAGTGCAAATTGTGTCTTGTAGGAAGACCAACCACAGGACGAACATTCAGTTTTAGGTTATTAGTCTTTTTCTAGTTGTTACATTAAACTAGCGTAGACAGTTATTAAAAATATTCCTAAGTACATCTTTGCCTTGTGTATGCCTGCCCACAAATGTAAAAGTGTCCCTTCAAGCTGAGTAGATATGATTAAGCAAAACCATTGGAGTTTAATACCTGGCAGTAAGTTTCCATGAGTTTTGGTGAAAATGCTGAGTAATCAGCTAGGCGGATGTAATGTGATGTTTATTCCTGAACGTATTTGCTTAGTTACTTCTGTTGGTAAGGACAGCGTTAGAACCCATTCCTTTGTGCCTGGCTCGTTGTCTTAGGTCTGGGAACAGCCACGCTGGGCACAGAGACCAAAAAATCATTGGAGGTTCCTCTCTCAGCCAGAGGGACACCAAAGAGTCTTGCCCAAGGTACACCATGGAGCAATATTTGGGAGGAAATAGGCTTCAAGTCATAAAAGGCTGCAAAAATAACAGCAACCCTCCCCCAAAAAACCCCAAGTTGTTTCCTGGTGCATTTCCTCCTAGTGGAGGTGTGTAAGAAGGGCTTAGGTTTCCTTAATTTCCTCAAGTTAGACGGAAATGCTCAAACACCCTTGCAGGAGGATGGGGAAACACCAGCTGAAGGAGACAGGCTGTGCCAGGTCAGATAGGCTGGTGCTGTGCTCCGGGAACTTCCCCACAAGGTCATCTTTTGGCAATTCTGCTTTCACAGGTTGCCTCTTGGGCCCGGGATTGTTCGCTCGGGGCTTGCAGGAGGGAAGCTGGAGCAGGAGGTGTCTCTCCCAGCTGCTTTGCTCGCAGGGAGGGCAGAGGCAGCAGCTGCAGCCAGGGCTGAGAAGTGCTGAAGAGTGGCTGAGATTAGCACGTCTAGTGCCACGCTTCATGCTTCTCACACCCTCTTCGGTGCACAGGGACGAGGGTTTCCTTTATTAAGATGTTTCAGAGTAGGGCAGAGTAGTCGTTCTCTCCTTGTCAGTGCATGTCACTCAGCCAAAAAACACCGGGAACTGGCCAAAAAATTTGCCTTACCCGGATATTCCATTAGGTTTTGGTCACGGACAGTAATGTGGAAGGTGAATATCCAGTGTAAGCTGCAGCTTCCCTCTCTCCTTCATCACTTACAAAGATGCTGTATTTTTTATTCAGACCTTTTTTCTACCTCAGGCTGCCCATTCAAAGACTTTGCTATTTTGGCAGCGCATGAGTGAACACGAAAGACCACGTAGTCTTGTATCTCAGATTTTATACCATGTTTATGAATCAGTTCATCTCCATAAGCAGAGAGAGCTGCAAAATTGTGTTTCCTGAGACTGGTAAACCCATTCTTCTGGCTGCAAATAGCATTTAATTCAGTGACAGGTCCCAGGCAACTTTATCTAAGCTTAACTGTCTAGGGCCCTGACACAAAAAAAGTCACGTTTTTCTTTGTATCTCTCTTTTCTTTTTAACATTATATTGTAATGACAATATACTGGGGTTTTCCTAATGTGCTTGTGTGTTGGGCAGTGTTTGCTGAGGAACCAGAGGGTAGGACAAGGGGAACATGTCCTTTTTGTGCTGTTGCCTGTTAGTGTGTGGGTTTTGTAGGTACGAGTACAGACCTGTGGGTGATCAGTGTCAGCCAGAATTTTTTGCTTCATAAATTCCATTTGGAGGGGGATGTGTGTCTTGGGGGGAAGCAGCAGCTGAACAGCAGAGTCTGCTGATTCTAATCTGATTTTCATCTCTTTTTTTTTTTAATGTTTTTGTTTTGTTTTGTTTTCAGATGGTGATACCATCTTGGTGGAAAGAAGTCAACAGTGTTATTTCACTGCATAGGTTTTCCATAAAAAGCTATTCCCTAAATTGTTCATTTCTCTAACTTGCTTCAAAGGCTGTTTTCTTCTGATGCAAATGTGACCCTGAATCAGTTTAAAATGCAACAGGAGTCAAAACAGAGGGAGTGTGCCAACGTAAATAAAACACCACCACCCAGAGTTTTTCAGAAGCAGCTTTTGTGGGTCATGCACCATCCCTGGAGGACTGGGTTAATGTTAAAAATATCCTCCTTATGTGAGTTCCTGATGGTATCAGAAGCAGCTCGCTGAGCCAGATGCATGGTCCTTCAGGAATGGAATAGATCTGTCACTGTTCAGGTTATTTCCTTGATTTTGGCTTGCTTAGCCCTGATGGGCTGAAGAGGCACCGTTTACAATTAATGTGCCCTTGTAAGCAAAACCTTGGCAGTAGAGAGAGGATAAAGTTAGCTTCTTATGCAGGACAGGGCCAATGTTTTGGTAAATTAGCCAGAAGAGAAGCAAAATAAGTGAAGTTCTCAAAATGAGTAATAGAAAAGGTTTCTTCTTAGTGGTGCAATGCATTGTTCTGTTTCCCAGGCAAAATCAAATGCAAATGCAAGGTAATTCATGAAGAACTCCATTTTACCAGGAGGTCTGATTTCCATCAGCTCTCACTATGAGAAAAATCTGTAATTTCAGACCATGAATGTCTGCAAACTGCGATCTACATATGGACAGGTTCCAGAGCAGTAGTCACACGTTAAAATCACGATGCCCGTGGAATTTAAAAGCGCACCCCTGTTATTTTGCAGCTTGTCGACCCGGGTTCTACAAAGCCTCTGCTGGCAACGTGAAGTGTGCCAAGTGCCCTCCTCACAGCTCCACCTACGAAGACGCTTCTCTGAACTGCAGGTGTGAAAAGAATTACTTTCGCTCTGAGAAAGACCCTCCATCCATGGCTTGCACCAGTGAGTAGCATCATTATGCTCCGGGCTGTCGTTCTTGCTCCTCCATCTGGACCTCAACAACAGCTTGCTTGCTTCCTCCCATGTCCCATTGCAGTCAGCCATCCACTTCCTCACCTCTTCTCACACCAAGGTGGACAGACAGGGTTCTTAAACTGCTGCCAGCGCTTTCAGCCCTGAACCCTGAGAGCACTGCCTATTTATAAGAGAACGTGGTCCTTACTAGTCTAGGTCTGTAGTCCAGTGAAATATTTCAGGAGATAACCGGAAGGGTTTGGTTATTTTTGCTTTTTACTTCTGTATTTTTGCGCCCTCGTTACTCTCATTTTACAGCGTTCCGAGAGAGAAAAACCTCATTCCTCTGCTCTCCTTTCACAGGACCACCATCTGCTCCAAGAAACGTGATCTCCAACATCAACGAGACCTCTGTTATCCTGGACTGGAGCTGGCCCCTTGACACGGGGGGTCGCAAAGACGTCACTTTCAACATCATCTGCAAGAAGTGCGGGGGGAACACGAAGCTGTGTGAGCCGTGCAGCGACAACGTGCGGTTCCTGCCCCGCCAGGCCGGGCTCACCAACACCACAGTGACAGTCGTGGACCTTTTGGCACACACCAATTACACTTTTGAGATCGATGCAGTCAACGGGGTGTCCGACTTGAGTGCGCTTTCCAGGCAATTTGCTGCTGTCAGCATCACGACTAATCAGGCTGGTGAGTCTCCTTCTGATTACCCTTTCCTTGTTCAAAACCCCTGAGTTGGGTGTACCTTTGTTTCCTTTACTCTGCTTTCCAGAATTTACTCTTGGTGTGCTAGAGCAACTAATTGACTTGAATGTTCTTGTAAAAGTAAAAGCAGAAACAAACCCAGTGTGTGTTTCTGTCAAAGAACCTGGCAGGCAGCACGACTGCTATGATTAACTCCCAGTTCCCAGTTAATAGTCTCTAATAGCAGACTCACATGATTCCTTCACCAGAATGTGTTTTATTAATAAAACGAGATTTTAATAAAACACTCGTTTCAATAATCTCCAACATAAATTACTTTAGTAATCTTAGTGATTAATTTTGATTAAATAGAAGTGAAAAAAAGGCTTTGATGTTAGACACATAAAAAGCTAACATTAAATCAGAGTGGTTTAAAACACAGCTTTTTTTTTTTATCCCCCCCTTTACAAGTTGCCTCAGCAGCTCTGAATTATTGCCAGCATGATGGGGGTGTGGAGCTGAATACTGAATTAGGTCCCGGTGTGGTAGCTGATAGTGTATAAAAGGACTGCCCTGCTTCTGTGGAGATTCGTGGAGCCTTGGAGGCCCTGCATGAACGAGCCAGCAGCGAGCCCTGCCTGTGGCATCAGAGCTTTTGTCACTGCTGCACTGTTCCACCGTTTGCTTCTCATTTGATGAGGTTCCATTTGCCTGAAAGATGTGAAGGACCTGGGCTCTTCTCTGGCATTTAGGAAGCAATGCTTGCCAGGGAAGAGAAGGACCAGATCCTGCAATGCCTGTTGTTTTATGCTCCGTGCAGTTCACCGGCAGGAAGCTTTGCACTGAAGACATGCGTGCTTGCAGTAAGTCTTCTCCCACCTCCTCCCATCCCACGCCCCATCCCCAAAATACCTACATTTCTGTCTCCCTTAAATCACAAACAAGTCAACGTTGTTCTAAGTAGGCATTCTCCTGGTGGGCTGTGTCGTTGCAGTGTTTTTCACCACGGAGGATGTACGTCTTCTCCTCAGATCCCACATCAGCTTTAGTGGGAGGCACAAAAATGTGAGAACACGCTGTTTGCCTGACACCAGTCACTACTTTTCCAAAAGATCTGGAGGGCTGTCTAACTATGCAGTAGGCAGAGGGGAATCTACCCAAGTGAGACATCCCATGCTCTCTTTCTCGTCCAGGCATTGATTCCAGCTCTGAAACATGTATTTTATGTCCATTCCATTTGCTATTGCTATGGTTACATTTTGGGGGTCTTTGGACCAGCGACTTGAGCCTGGTTTAGTTGCTCTCTTTTCTTCTGCTCCTTGGATCAGAGGTGTTGCCTTTCAGCCTGTTCATCACCAGAGCAGATAGAATTCACCCGGGGATGCTCCACAGGATGAAGTGTCCAGGATCGGTGAAAGCTGTTTGTCTGCAGGGGCTCCTGCTCTGCAGTGTGCTTCCCCAGGGCACTGGGATGCAAGGTGCATTTTGATTTTGGTCTGGAACACACATTTCCTGGGATGTGGCAAAGTCAATGCATTTCTGGCAGGAGCAGCTCTGTTTAATGCAATCCACAGGCTGCTTAAGTAGCTTGTTGGTTTGTTGTCTACTTTTATACATAGCCCATTTTCAATTTAAGTATATTTAGGTGGTGTGAGTCACTGCAGGCTTACTTGTGGTGTGTCTTGATCGTGCCAGCTGATTTACTGTATTAGAATTCCCTTTAGAAGTTCTGCAAGTTGCTAAGATTAGACCTTAGATATGTACATAAGTAATCTTTTAAAGCACAATTACAGCAATGCAATTTGTCTTACATTCCCTTACTGTTAGATCACAAAAGGGATGCACCAGAAGTGTATTTTTAGCTGATGTCATACTTAAACACCTGGGCAGAGGGTGGGGAGAAAAAGTATAATCATCTTAAATGACATTGTAATTAATGGTGTAACTGGGAGGTGTTGCAAGAAAAGAATTAAAGCACCTTTGAGCTGAATCTGGAAGAGACCAAAAGATTCCAAAGGCCAGTCATGACTCTAGGGCTGTTATCTGCTCTGACTTTAGGTATATTCCTCCAAGGACAGAGGTATCTACCAGTTGGATAAACCTTTGGCTAAATGTCTGAACCCTGCTGGACTCAAAGAAGTAAGAGAGGTGCCTTTCTGGGAGGTTATTCCGTGGATGAGGTATCAGGAGGGCAGAACAGGTCCTGGGGATGGATTTAATCCTGGATTTTCAGCATCCGTGTGCTTTTTTCAAGCACTGTCAGGTCCTTTCCCAGCTTAGTGAAAGCTGCTCTGCAGAATATTTCTCACCCATCCAACCTCTGGTTTTCAAGTACAGAAGTTTCCAGCTGCAGAGTGTTTTATGTTTTCTAATCACAAAAACATGGTTTTGTGGGGGTAGTTCTCTTGGTGGTAAAAATCAGGCAGTGTTCATCTTTACTTCAGATGAACGAGGCAGGCACTGGCTGGAGTTACACTTGCTGGGCCTCCGAGCTCCAAAGGCCCACTGAAAATTGTACAAACATTTTTTTTCCATGTTTCTCATCATACACATGGGCATTTCTGCCTATGAATCCATCATCAGCCTAATAGAACAGCACATGCATAGAACGCATTTTCTGTAACGCAGCGACTGGGAGGTGTGCCAGAGCGTGTTAACAATTCAGCTGGTATGTTCAGAGGCGCTCAGTTTGCACAGCAGCTCCCTTTTTGTACAGAAGAGGGGTCATAGACAGACATGCACACACCTTTGGGATTTACATACACGCACACACAGTGTCACCTCAGAGTTCATCAGTATCTTTGCAGGGACTGTCAGTTCCGGACTCTGTAACTACCAATCTCGGTGAGATTTTCTTAAAGGGTTTTCAGACTTGGTCTAGAAGAAAAGGACAGATGTGTTTTGTTGTCACTTGAAAGGCTGGAAACATCCAAACTGATTCTGCTGCTGCTGCTGTGAATGCATTTTACAGTACATAATTATTACAAAATCAAGATCCAGCCCCCTGAATTGAGGAAAATTCAGAATTGTTTGGGAGATTGGATTGGTTTTTTTCTTCCAACTGTCTGTTCTGAGTTTTGTTGTGTTGCTGTTGCACTTTGTTTTCTTTCCCTTCCAGCAAAGGTTAATGAACAGATACCTCTGGAAAAACACAAAAGCAAAACCAAAACGCGGGTCCTTTGCAATATTTCTAACTTCTGTAAGTCTTCCTATCTTTGATTTGAATGGAAAAGGGAAAGGGTAAATGTTTCTATTTAATTTAGTGTGTTGATCACCCTCTTTGGTTGCATTATAACACATGCCTGCAGTCACTGCCTGATCCAGCTGCCTCTGAGTTCTATGGAAGCAGAGCTGCTGCTCTCACCTCACATCTCTGTGTTGCACCACACAGATGTTATCTCCTAATAACACCAATCAACCTCGTTTGGAAGGGGTCACTGGCTGCTGCAGGAGAGGATATGGAATCCAGAGCCCTTGGAGGTGACATGCTAATTGGGAATGTGCCACGCAGACAGGCTCACAGACGTGCCACCCCACCAGGCTTCCTGCTGGCGTGGATCAGGTGTCTCAGCACAGATATTCCAGGTTCACTGGGTCTTCTGAATACAGTTTGTGGGGCTTTTTTTAAAAAAAAAAAAAATCAATTTATCTGTGAAGAGCAGAAAGTTGTAGTTCCCTTGGAGCATTATAAGTAACCCAGAGGGAAATGTTGAGCAGTCCAGGTCAGGGCAGTTCTGCCTTTGGGCTTGTGGCAAGCAGAAAACTCACTTGGAGCCCAAGGGAGTTGTAAATGGAAATAGGGTATGGAATTCACTGCAGAGGGACTAAGATTTGGGACAATGCAGTCAGGCTGATAGGTAATCAGGTGGCAAAAATAGAGGAGAAGGTTTTCCAGTGTGAAACAGCCATCGGGTCTGAGACATAGGTGAGTTTTGTGTGTTTTGTGTTTCTCAGATGCTGCCTGAGAAAGCAATGGTGTTTTTACCCCATCAGTGTTTTTGTGGTATCCCACACTGTCATACGGGTTAAAGGTACGACTCAGAAATGCTGGGCAAAAAGATTACTATTTTACTCAAGGACCCAATTGACTTACCAACATTTTAAATAGACATCTCTGCAGGGTTCTTTGCAGTCCAGAGGAGACAAGAACTTTTAGAACTTGCAGAAATCTGCACTGTTAGCAGAGGTTGATCTATCAGGCAGGTCTGTGGGAGTGTTGGCCATCCCACTGGTGTTCCAGCACAAGCAGTGCCATCCCCATCCTTGCCTCCCACCACACAAGAAGTGGTTCTGTTCCTTTGGTCTGAAGTCTGTTTGCTCAGTTTTGTTTAGCCTTATATTCCGTAGTTCTAGCAACTATAAACTCACGCAAACAATATGATAATGGCATGTCTAATAAATAATAAATACAGTTCTCACTGTATTTATTGTGGAAAACAAAACAAATACTGAAAGCATGTTCAGCTTGTTGAAACTTGGGGATTTCCCAAAGTGAGCACTAACAAATACCCAAATATTTTCCTTTTCTTTTTTTTTTTAAATACCTAAGCTATTACTGCATGTCTCTTTGGTAATAAAATAGATTGTTTTCTTTTAATCACTTAAAACACATTGTAACAGCTTTAAATGTAGGTTTATGTTTGTTTAGCTCTTGAGGGCTTGAAGGCTTTTAAAGCAAGATCTCAACAGTATTAGAGAATAACCACCCCTGAATCCAAACCAAAGCATCTTATGCACAGCCACATTATAAATAATAACAAAACCCCCCAATCTACCCTATTTCACCCCAGGCTTCCCTACAAGAACAAGTTTGATTTTCAGGAGTCTGCTCCTTTTATCTTTTGTATTTTTAAAACCCAGAAAGCAGAACATGTAACCTGTTTAATCATCTGGCTTAGTCATTTAACCCCTGCATGACAAGCCATCGGCAAACAGGTGGCTGCAGTAAGTGTGCTTCTGTTTGGCAGTGTCAGGCTGCAAGTTGACTTGGTAATCCATTTTTTCTCTCTCTGTCATCCTTTTCTGGATTAATGAATAACAACATGGTAAAAACACACCAAGCAGATACTCTCTTCAAGTGTAAACACACAGCCCAGTATGTTACACCCATCGAATCGAATTTAATGTGCCCCTCTTTCTTAAATGGACTAGCTGTCCAATCAAGGGGTTTTGAAACACAGGAGTTTGTTTAAGGAGAAGGTAACCAATAAGGCACTATGGAGGTTTTGCAAGGGGCCAGGATGAAAGGTATTCCAAAAAACTTGAGAAGAAAAGTGGTACCACGTGGTACAGAAATTGAGATCACTGGGAGTCTTGAAGGGCAGATGTAGCTGGTTTTAGTATCTTGACTTGCACATGTCACTGAAGATTTCACCTTGTTACTTTCAGCTTGAAGGGTTAAACATTTACAGTGGAGACAGAACCAGTCAGTTTTTCAGTGCTGTGGTAAGCAAACACTCATGTGACTCCTAGAAAGACTTGTTACAACCTCCTCAGAACTAGAACTTTATTTGCCTGAGATCTGTTGCTTCAAGGGAATCAATTCAGCCCCAAGCTTTGTTTCAGCGGAACTTTGATGCTCTTTATATGTTCAGCCTTTATTCTGTTCAACTCGACTGCGCTGTCTTCAGCAGCTCGCAAATGATGTGTGATGCTCCCTGCTTAAATAAAATCCATATTTAGAGAGGGGCTGTGCACTTTACAATGTATATCCCAAGGCAAGTCCCTTAAGTGGATCTGTCTTCTAAGAGAGACAATTTGAGCAAGCCCCAGATGTTTGGTGGATGATATATGTCTTTCTTTCCCTATGGTCCTTATAAAAAGGACGAGAAGATAGACTTATTAAAAGTGAGCTAATGACATGATGTAGGGAGTCTGTGGTTCACTGGCTGTTATTACAGCTGTGCCCCATTACGGGCTGAATACCTAGGACACGCTTGTTTCTTTGAATGACATTTATCTTTTGAGTTTCAAACATTCCTGGCATAAATAAAGATTTTACGCTTTTCAAATGTGTTTTACAGTTCGGCCCGGAGGCTATTCAAGGATCATTTTAACTCAATAAAACCCCTCCTTTAGGGATATAAAAGGGAAGTGTTTTAACAATGTCACTCCATGCATAGCCTGTTATTAGCTGGAGATGTTCTGCCTGCAAAGCCTTTGATCCCTTTTCCCCTGAATGTCAAGGAAGCTCTGCCAAAGCTTCAAAGTCTGTGACATGCACTGGTCTCTTCATTGCAGCACAGTCCTCATGTGAACACTCCTGACCTCAGAGAAAGTTCACAGGTGAAGCTGGTGGCTCAGCCAGGGCTTTTCACTCCCAGTGCTTTTAGTTGGTATCTTACTTTGGGAAAATAGTGAACATAAAGAAATGTGGGTAAGCAGCATGCTTAATAACATACCTTGGACTTCTGGCTCTCTCTGTTTTCTGTGCTAGCGTTCTTGGTCATCACTGAGGGAAATAGTCTGTGTTCCTCCTGATTGCAAACAGAGCCATCAACTTCCTTGCTTCTTGTAGCAATTCCATCCAGACAATTTGCAGGTTGGGGACGGCTGATATTTCTTTGGGTCTGGGGACTAGCCCCGCAATAGGAATGATTAACTTAGTAATTGCTGTTTTTTAAAAGCATCCTAATATAAAATCAAATTATATTTTCAAAGTTACGCACCCCTACATGTTACATGTAGCTTTGGTTTACGTGCAGCTTTGGTTTTACTCATGTTTTAACTACGTAAGCTGATTGGAGCCTGAGGGTGTATCATCCTGCTCATGAAGCCAGTAGACCTTGTTCTGAAGATTAAAGACTTTGCTACTTCTCACTAGTGCCAGCTTTTGCTGTTTTGTGATGTGACTGTACTCAGAATTTCTAAGCTTGACTTCAGAAATTCCTCAAAGAGTTGTCTTTCTTTGTTTACTTTTACTTTTCTTGCAGAGTCAACTTTTGCAGCAGACTATGTATGAAAGTGTTTTCTTTCTAGCATTCCTTCTAGTAAACTCTATATACATTAAAACAAATATTTTAAACCAAAGGAAAATATTGAATCATCCCAAAATCCAAAAGAATACGAAAAGAGATGTTAGTATCTTTCAAGTCTTTTCCATCAGAGGTTCTTCTCCCCTAGTTAACCATTGCAAAAGTAATTGCTCCAAATGACAGGGCAAGAAGTTTGAGGAATGTTCCTTTTCATGTTGTGTTCTGACCAAGTTGAAAAGCCTCTGAAGGAACTTAGTGACAGACCAGTTCAGGAGCTCTTGGTGATTAATTAAAAGGAGGGAAATATTTTATATCGTAAATTACTTATTTGAGGGCAATTGTCTTCTCCAGTTTTGGAAACTGGCATTTTTAGAGATAGTCCTTAAGTATATTCTTACACCATGAGTGGGATTTCTCTGGTTGAGGGAGTAATTAAACTTTCCCAGAAAGGGAAAGGCTACTCATCACCTGACCTTTGATTCACCATGAGCACGGTGAATAAATTCTTCGTTCCAAAATCTTCCCCCCAGGAAGCATGAGGCTCTAACACCCTATAAGGGAAGGCAAAGCAAAACTGTTTATTCAAAACCGATACAGTCTTAACACATTCAGTGAGAAATATGAAGTACTGCAAAGCTCCCACCAGCACCATCTCAGCGGAGAACAGAAAGAATAACATTTGTGTTATGAGTACCTTTGGGCTGAATCCTTAAGAAAGCATATCCAGCATTTGTCTCCTCTCTGGAATAACAGCTGTGAACACCATGGCACCATAATTTTCCTTTTCTGAAGCAAGTGCCTTGTGCAGCCTGATACTTCCCAAATGGACGTGGCATTTCCGTGATTTATTATACATGTGTTAAACACATGAGCGAATCAAACATTTTGTTTGCTCTGTGGAAGGCATTTGCTATCTCTTTTAATAAAAGGGGGGAAGGGGGAAATAAGAACGTGAATATGCTACACTTAATGTGGTTTGCTTTTAATTTAGGATTTATTTGTAAAAGTGAGAAATGATCTCTAATAATCACTTGTCCAGTGACAGCTGCTGCCCAGAAGGTTGCTTTTCCCCGCGCTTGAGAGCGAAATCGAGCAGCTGCCTTTTCGTGTAATTCCTGCTGAAGCTGCTTGTTTTCCCCTCTGCAGCTCCCTGCTGTCTCCCCTCCCCAGCACCTGTGAGGTGCCTGCAGCCCCTCTGCAGTTTGTACCCACAGCCTGCAGTCCACCAGTTCCCGGATGCATTCGGGCGCTTGTGCCACGATGCAGGCAGCCATCCAGTAAAATAGCCATGGATAAACGAGTCTTTAGAATTGCCCTGTTTCTGGGAGAGGCTGACACAGCTTTGTTTCATCCAGAGGTAGTCAGCCTCTATTTGTCTTGGAAGTTTTGTCCTACTTCTTTCCTTCTACATTTTGATATGTATAAATACCCAGCTCTCGATGATATCCCGCTCACAGAAGCTGGGAATGCTTTTCACCCCCTTCCTTATGATTGCATCCTCCCGGGATCCAGCCTGGATCTGGTGTGAGGGTCCTGGATGCTGATGTGATGTCTCTCCTTGCTGCTGGGGTGACTGAACTCCCCAGTGCCCGGTGGCAGGGAAGGCACGTCACCTTCTGGCTGATGGTCACCTAATGATGTTCCAGAATCAGATGGCATTTTACAACCCAAGCCATAAAAATATATTGAGCCTGCCTGAGCTCAAGGAGAAGGTGCAGGCGCACAAACACAGGTACTGTGTTAGTTTAACTGCGTGTCCTGGAGATTAAAGGGCAAAGGACTGTGTCTGCACGCACCTTGAAGTGCTGGGGTAATTGAGTCTGGAAGAGGAGCGTGTAGGGTTTAGCAGGTTTCCAAAGTGTTGTTAAAGTGGGACTGTTTCCCCCTCCTCCTGCCTCCTAGGAGGCACCTGGGGACCCCAGCGCTGGCTGGGCCCTCTTGGAATGTGCCTGTGGGATCAGGGATGTGGGATCAGGCTTGCTTGCTTCAGCACAATCACACAGAGGGAGGTGGCGCCTTTCACTGTGAAGGAAGTGAACAGTAATGCGATCAGACAAGGTTTAAAACAGTGCAGGTCCTGCTTTCTGTGGGCAGGTTTCTGTAATAAACCCCTTGCAAGCACTAATCCACAGAATAGATGCTGGAGACGTTAAAGAATCCAAGTGCAAGGGTAGCTGTTCATGCAGATGTCATGTCATGGAGGTGTGCCATCATTATACTGATTTGTGAGTCATTGCCTGGGCCTCTGTCACAAGCTGAGTGCTGGTTGGCAGGGCAAGGGATGGATAAACAGAAAGATGGTTTTTGTGTGAGTCAAACCGTGTATGTGCAGCATTCTGAGCAGAGCAGACCAAGCCATGCACGGGTACCTTGCAGCAGGGTGAGTTCTCTCACGTGTCCTGTCTCTGGGGACGTGACTCCAGTGTTCTAGGGAATTGTATTTTTAAGTGAGAGATCAGTTTGTTCATTCAAACGTCAGTATTTCTACTTTGAATTGTATGATAGTTTTGTGGTTTGGACTCTCTAAGACTTACAGATTTGGGTTTGGGTCCCGGTGGATCCTGCTGTCAGAGAGTGCAGGTTTAATTTTCAAGTTATGATCTTTATTTACTGCTCTTGTTCCCCATTACCTCCTCAGGGCATCATAGACATTAAAGAAAATTTATATGTTATATCAGATTGCAGTATTATGATTAGATAATAAAAGCATCAGTTTTCTAAAGGAAGGAAAAGGAACAAGCCTTCCATTAGTTCAGCAGGGCAGAAATTGAAAATTGAGTAATACAGTCGATTCTGCTGGCACAGATATGTTCTTGGTCACAATCTTTCATCATAGTTTGAAATATTTTGCTCTCCTAGGCAAAGCATGTTTTACTCTTGGTTGCAAGCAAAAGCTGGAGGCGACCTGTGAGTCATTTTAGAATTAAATCCCTTCCTAAAATTAAATTTGTGATCTAGAGACCTAAGCAAGAAACAAAAAGACTCTAAATGTTTCAGCAGTCGTGCACACATGGCTTCCCAAAGTTAATGCTGAGTCCTCTCTGTCACAGGGCAGGGAGTTTTTTTCTAGTGTGTGCGTACATCTGTAAGCCAGTCACATATGAAAACAATAACCAAGGAATAAGGAAAAAAGTCAATAAGGAAATTTATATATAGCTGCTATTAAACTGCAGGAAAACAAATGATCTGTTGGGGTCAGTTTCACTGGGAAATCAATTTGAGCAGAGTTTTATTGTCGTCTCTGCTAGACCCTTCATGCTATTTGCTTGCACCTTTAATAGCCACGGCTGAGGAGGTTTTTACACTTGTGAGTCTGAGCTCTCTGGATCAGTGTGTTTGTTGCCTTTTCAACATGCACATTCCCAGTTGTCACAAATGCTACCTAACAACCCCGAGCGCTCAAAGTACATTTCCCTTTTTAACTCCAGGGAGTTTTGAATGTTCATATGAACTGCTCGAAGCAGGTAGATTGTAGTACCAGACAAACACTGACCACGTGATGTGTAAAAATGCCTCTATATGCATTGCATGTGACTGCTGAGGGCAGACCTCTCAATGTATGGCCACACAAGCCTAAAGTTAGTTATAAAAAACACAGCTCTTAAGTGAAGAAGGTGAGAATACTAATATATTAATCAAAATGCCAATAAAAATGTAAATACACAGAGGCGTATGAGACATGGGATTAATTAAGAAAATCACTGAAGCAGCATTTATTCATCTTAGCCTAAAAAAGTATTCTCCATAAGTTTTGTAATGCATGTTTTGTAAATGATAAAACTAATTTAACCTCTGTATTGCTACTGATACTTTAATATAATTTTTAAAAGTTCAATTAATCCTAGAAAGCTTGATAATGTCTAATTATCTGCTAACCTACAGTGCAAACTTTGTTTTATTGGTGGGAGATGGGGACATGGAAAATATTTATTCCCACTTTCCGTTCTTGCACAATCTAACTGTCAATTAATTTAAGAGAGGAAAATCGTGGGATGTTGATGAAAAATTGGATATTCTGAATATTAAGTACTTCTGTTCCTTTTTGTAGCCTGGTTTTGAGTTCAGTCGCATCCTATTGTAGTCATTTGTCTTCAGGAAGCTCTTGGTTCCTTCTTCCTCATGCAGCAGACTAAAGACTTTGCTTGGCTGTACATGGTGATGCCTTCACTGTTTCATGGTGTGCCTGTTCGTATCTGACAGGTATAGCAGAAAAACAACCAAGATTGCATTAAGATTTAAAACTTGGGCAGTCCAGCTGCTCGCAGCCCAGCAAAGAAAGGTTATGCTGGTATTTTTTTTTTCATTTTATCTCACCTTGGTGTGGGATTAAAGGTGCCTGAAACACTGTGTTGCCCTGATTATTCGTCTCTCCCCCTCCATGTGGTGGGATGCTGTCTCTTCCAGACACTCTGTATAATTGTTAAGCAGCTTTGGGAGCCCCAGGGATTAGGAAAGGTATATGAATGTTTTATAATGTTATTGATAACTGTGCAGCAGATGCTTTTCTAATAAACTGCTGTGAGATAAGTTACTGGTAACATCTGCAGAGTTGTGTGCAAATGAGCTCAAAATAATTAATACTGTGTTGGAAGAAAGCTTTTTTTAAAGCATATCTGTATTGGAGCATGTAAGATTGTTTCAGCCTGGCCCGAGAATCTCTTATAGCACAAATTACCATAATTTATTAGGGGAAAAGCCATTTCTGTTAATCATAAATTAATTATTCATAAAATCAGTATTAATGTTACCTTAATGGGAAGTGTTACCAGCTGGGGTACTGGGCTTGGCTATCTATTCACATACTAAAAAAAGATGAATAGCTCGACTTAAAAAGAAGACATAAAAATGACTTATGAGAGCATAAAAGCAGCAAGTATGAGTATACAAGTCAACACAGAGCTGGCTGTGGGAGAGAAGTTCAGCCTGCTAAGCACTTTGTGTTTTGGCTCTAGCACTGCTTTGTGCCTGAGTGCAATTCCAGTGGAATTACTGAAGGATGTTAATTACAAAGGAGTCCTGTATGCTTTCCCCTAATGCTTTTCAGCTCTTCGCCAACACAGATCTGGTGCAGCTGAGTAAAACAGGCAGACTCTTCCCCATTCTGCTTGAAATAAATAAACCCCAACGACTGATTTTACTAATTTAACTTCAGGATGAATTCTTTCTATTGAGGGGGGTAAAAAAAATGGAAAAAAGGCAACTTTTTTTGTATTTTCAAAAAGCTATTGTGGACCATGTTAAATATGAAAATGCTGCTCAGAGGATCTGTTCACACTTTCACATTCATTCTGGCTTGTATAGCTGTATCTATATTTTATTTTTTTTCCCCTGGCTATTGCAAGTTCTCTTGCAGAAATGAAAAAACCCAGAAAGGGCACTGGCTAAAGCATGCAAATATGTAATGCCTGTAAAGTGCAGTTAGTTTTATATGAACAGTAAAAACTTTATAGGATTCAGCTGATATTAAATTGTTTAGATCAGCTCTAGAGCTTTTTTATTAGGATAGCAAAATGTTGAACTTATAAACACATTTTCTTTACATGTCAAGATAAAAGGCAATGTATTAGTAAAAGATTTTTTGTTAAATGACAGTTACAACCTTTGGTGTGTGAGCTGTAAGATATAATCTGATGTATTTTGGCCAAAGCCATAGAAGAGAAGCATTTGGAGTGGGAAGCCAACCCAAAAGAAACAGAAAAATTATAATTTTAAGAAAATTGCATGGCTTTCAGTGAGTCCAGGAAACCCAGACCTGGTCTTGGAACGACTCATAGAGCTGGGTGGTCTAAAACCGAACTGATGCTCAAGAATCTTAGCTAATTATGATCGTGTGTTTGTGTGTGTGTGTGTTTCATTGATAACATTTCCAGGCTGTGGGTGGTGGGTGAGTCTGGGCCGTGCAATCAGTTGTCATACCTAACTCTGATCCATACATCTAAAAAAACTGGCTTATTTTGTAGTTCAGATTTTTTTAAATTCAGATTCCATTTTCAAAGAAAAGCGGTAAAGGAGGAGTGTGTATGGGAGCAATTTTTATCTGGAAAGCTTACCAAATAATGTTACAAAAGAGGCTGTATTCTGCAGTGAGCTGGTGGTTATCACTGGCCATGGATACCAGGAGCTCCTTGGATATGATGCCTCCCAGCAGCGTTTTGACTTGCTTATGAAAACGTTATCAGAGTTCTGCAGTCTGGTAATGGTGATACTTCAGCGTTAGAACAAATAGGCAGTGCTGCTATTTTGTTCTCTATTTTAGTATTTTGAAAGTATTTCATTGCTTACCCTGTAGTAGCAGATCAAAACCATCTGGTGTCTTGCCACCAGTGCTCCAGTGTAAGAGAGTCTCAGCTCGTTTTCCATGAGGCCAGTGTGCTCCAAGACATGTGTACCAGGACTGTAATCCAGCTGCTGGATGTTGACACAAGTCCAGCCCTTCGCTCACGAGTCTTTTAAATGGAAAGCACGCTCTTTGCCAAGAACTGGAGCAGAGATAAACTCTGTTTGCTTTTCTCTCCCCCCTCCCCTTTGCAGCTCCATCGCCCATCACGGTCATAAGGAAAGACAGGACATCCAGGAACAGCGTGTCCCTCTCTTGGCAAGAGCCTGAACATCCAAACGGGATCATCTTGGACTATGAGGTCAAATACTATGAAAAGGTGGGGAGAAAGATCAAAGGGGAGGATTTTGTCTTGGCAATGCTTAAGGAAATTGTTTCATCTTGTCTGTGTTAAGGATTCAGAAACAGCCCTGTTCACTCACATCTTCCTCAAAGACACTCAATGTTGAAACTGTTCAATTGTTGGTAATAACATGAAAATAGAAAGTGAAATTGAGTTGTATTGTCTTCCAAACTCATCCACCTCAGAACAAACATAGGGAATAATGCAGTTAATTCCTTTCTTGTCTTTTTCCCTTGAGTACATCATTTTGCTTACTCAGTTCCATTGTGCTTTCAGTGTCCATACTCTGATGTATCAGCATCCATGTGCTGGTGCTTCCCCGTGGCACAAACAACTTGTACACAGAAACGGTTTGGAAAATGATGGCTTCTCTTTTGGGCTGGTTTCCACTATGAAAATTCCCACTTTTCATTAATAACTGAATCCTTCACAAGTTGTAAGTCACTGAATTGAAAGAAAATATGCCTTTAAATAGGTTCTGGTTTTTATTGACATTTTCTTGTTGATTTATAGATCTGTATTTAGGAAAAAAGTATCTTCATAATAGAATGGGTTTTTTAGTGAATCTTACTAGTAGAATTGAAAAACCATAAATAGTTGTGGAGATTGTGAAGAGAGGTATTAGCCATTTTTTGATAGATCAGAGAGACATTTTGACAGAATATATTGCTACTGAAGTTACCAAACTCTGAAAAAAAAGTCAGAATTAGTGATTTAATTGAGCATTTACTAATGCTCTTCATGTCAGGCTTATATTTCATAAGACATAGTACTAATATCCTCATAGAAAATGTTGTTAAAAATACTCTGTGAGCATTCAGTTAATCTATAGACATTTTTCTCACAGAGCTTACTGGGGGGACAATGTGGTATTGATAGTCCACACTTGATCCTCAGCTGAAGAATGGGGCTCAAAAGGCTGTATGCTGAAAAAATTTCTCCCAAATTTACATAATCTGATTTTGGGAGGAGTTTTCTGGTGAGCGCTTCAGCCTTCAGAGACCTTGGTGAAACTCTAAACTAAAAATCTAAAATTGTGCTAGTGATAAAAGGAGAAAAAGAAAACTTCCTAAATGTTTCAGCTCAGTTTTATCTCAGAGAGCAGCACCCTGGGGGCTTTCACTTTGGGATTTTTCAGACTCAATGGGGGCAGGATCAAGTCCAGATCCCGGGCTCAAGAAATAAAGGAGAATCAGCTCACATATCAGATTGGCTTCATTTGTGCATCCTCAGAAGGGAAAGGATGCAGGGAATTATTTGAGATCTCCTATTCCCAAATTTCTTTTTTGAGAAAAGAGACACTTTTTTTGTCTCTTAGTAAGGCTTGAAAGAGCTATTTATATCACAAAGAACCTACCCCTGACAGATGCCAGAACTTTAGCCTGGATTGCACAGGCCAGGTTGATTATCAGCTTGCATTTCATTTGAGACCTCTTACTCTGTAGGGCAGTGTAAGGGGCAGAAAAGACCTTGGCACTGCTCAACAATAACAAAAACATCTCTTTATTACTAACCCTGCCTGTTTTAATTGCAAATCCAAAAGCCAACTACTAGCTACTCTGAAGAAAATTAATTCTATCCCAACCAAAACCCATCCAGGTGATTTCTTGGGTTTTAGTTGCTCTAAAGGGAGAGATTCCCCCCCCCCGCCCCGGCTGTGTGCATTCAGTTCATTTTAATTAAATGGCCATTAAGTTTCATTTGTGTGTCTGTTGATTTTGGATGTTTGGATCATCGTTCTACATTCCCACCGAGCGTATCCACTCTCATGGAGCAACTGGTTGTCACAGGGCAGCTTCATGAGACAAGCAGGCAGGGTTAGGAGGCTGATGTTGCCCAGGTGTTTCTTCCCTTTGAAGTCTGTGATCAGGACTTCACGTGCACCGGGCAGTTCTCTCAAACCAGAGAGCCGGCTGATGGACAGGAGGAGCCAGACCGTTCATGGCAGAAGGCTTTTAAAAAACCAACCTTCTGGCACCGGTGTTTTTAATGTGTGTTCTGCAGTCCACTGGGCAGTCAGGAGCTTATTTCTCAGGGGTTTGTGAGGAAAAAAAAAATTGTCAGGAGGCTTTAATCTATTGCCCTTTTAAGCTTTACAAATTATAGTAGGTATAAAACTAATGCTCTGTCAAACTTACCTGAGGCCAGAGCGGCCTGTGCTGGACCAATACCCTTCATTCCTTCCCCAAACACCTCTGGAAGATGCTGCCTTTTAGTCTGAGATCTCTAAGCATTCCTCCTTCCCTCCTCTTTTGGAGAGAGCTTTCTTTTGAAACCAGTTCAGTCTGTTTGCTGTTCTGCTTCAGAAAACACCTTGGTTGTGCTCATCAGAAACCCCACCTCTGCCAAGTGGCTGGGAAATAAACCCTTCACTTTTAGCAATCTGGGTATTTCTCCTGGCAAGTGATATCCGAATGCTGATAGATGGTTTATGTTGAGCCATTCTTTTCCATCCTGCTAGTTTTTAGTTGGCATCCCTTTTGTAATCTCTTAGAAATTAAAAGAGCGTTAATAGAGGGATAGAGGTCAGCCCAATTCGGTCGTACCCATTGTTTGTGAAATTATTTTGCTAGGCTGGCTTTAAATTTGAAAGAGTATGTGATTTATGGGTAATTTCATGTTCCTGGTGTTTAAGATGTTAGAATAGATTTGGAATAAGGATAGAATGTCATGTATCTAAATTATGATGTGTAGTTTTTCTAAGGCATTATTGACATAAAGTATGTGGAAAATATTTATTTTCTGCAAGGGAAATTAAATAACCTATTCAGTTGGGGTTTTTTTCATCAGTGGATGCACTTGTGTAGCTGAGAGAGTAGAGCCTGATATGTTTCTAGAGAAATTAGAAACTACACATTTGAAAAACTATTTGAACTTTTTTGGAACGAATCATAGAGTGGTTTGGGGTGGAAGGGTCCTTAAAGACCATCTAGTTCCCTGCTATAGGCAGGGACACTTTCCACTAGACCACGTTGCTCAAAGCCCGATCCAACCTGGCCTTGGACACTTCAGAGAATTATGAACTGAGAGTGGCAGTTTTTCAGAGTCAGTGTTTGAAATAAAATTACGAAGCCCCAGTCACTGTTTATTCGAAACATTTGAAAGAAATAAAATCTTCTTTCTGAGGGATACCCTATGGAACTTCCAGGCATTTGCTTTATGGTAAGGCATAACATTTTATGTTAAGTTAATGGTACTAAATGACAGCCCAGTTTAGTCCATCCATAAAATGCTGTGCTGAATTCTAAGTGTCTCAGCTATCAAAGCACACAAACAACAAAGCCTTTTTTTTTCCCCTTACACAAACCACGTACTTTGTCTCCTCCTTGTCCTTAGTCACATAATTATGTTCTCTTGAAGGAGTATCTTGTCTTGCAAAGATACAGGGGAAAAAAGCGCCATCTCCTAAATACCACTCATAAACTATTAATTGCTTCAATTAAATATGCTGCTTACAATCATGCTAACAAAATCCCACACACTTTATTAAGGTGAAGTCTTCTGCAAGCAATGAGTTGCAGTCTCACATTGCTAAAAGAGATTTGCTTTTGCCATTGTGGAAATTGTGGGCTCAGTAGACTGGTTAAAACCAACACATAGCTATGCACTTTTTACCTTTTCTGTGGCTGATAAACTGAATTATATGCAAATGCACTTTGTTCCTTTTAAACTCTTATTTTTCTGGCTTTGAGTGTAGGTAGGCCACGAGATTTGTAGGAAATGTATCAATGAAGGTTTCGCATCTGGTAATGAGGGAAGCAGTGTCGGGACTGTGGCTTCATCCCAAAGATGGCTAGTCAGGTTTTGGCCTCTCAAGTGTACATGAAGCCGATGGAAAAAATGTTATATAGTATAAGAACTTTCTGTGCTTATCTGAAAAAGGACATACCACTCAATCTTATGAATATTGCCACTATAAATTTAAAATTTATTCAGCATATGTCTTCTATAAGGTACAATATAAAACTATAAACTGTCATCTGCAAATGTGGCACCAACAGTAGTGGGGTTTGCTTCCCAGAAAAGATTGTGCCTGGTAAACTATGCAGAAATATTCAGGAAGAAAATGCTTTGTGCATCCAAGTCCAAATTTATCATCAGTGTTTGATTGAAGTTCTGCTTTGCAAAGGCTGACTCTCGTTTTTGTGTATTCCTTCTGCTTATTGCAGCTGCAGTGCTGTATCTCTGAAGTTTTACTTTATCCCCGAGAAAGATAAACTTGGGCTTTTATGTGGTGTTTCACTGATTTGATTACTAGTACCATAAAAAATGACTTACAAAATATGTGTGTAAAAAGCTTCCCATAAACTGAGATACCGTGACATCCTCCATACCATTGTTTTAATCGTTTATTTTCCGAGTTCCACTGTGGATTATTAACAGACAGGGCCATGACTATATTTTCCCTTGCACGTTTGTATCTGCACCAGAAAGAAATGTTTGCATTTCATAAAAGCAGCCTGAAGCAAGATCAAAATGAATGTCCAGTCATGGCATACACAAAAGATTTTGTGTTTTAAAGACAAGATTATTATGTCTTTGAAATTAAAATAGCTGCCTACATGGAACTGAATGATGAGATAAGGGAAGCCTGCAAATTACAATACCAGGCTTTTGTTAGTTCAAAAATAAATAATGTTATGCAAGCCTGTTAGCTCTTTAGAATGTGTTTCTGTAATTTTTCTCCCCTGAATTTATACCAGAAAACTTTTTAGAGAAGTATTGGGAAACTCTGAGGAGTTTTATTTTTAGTGTGCAAAGAAAAGGGGCCATGGTAAACATTTTTATAGTCATTCTTGGAGGAACAGGTCCAGCTCGCCCTATCTGAGGTTTGGATTCTGCATGTTAACTTTTAGCTGCTTTTTCTGGTTCCTTTTTTTTTCTTTTTCCCCTTTTTTTCCTTCACCGTGATTTCTCATGTACATAATATTGAATATTACGTGGAGATTCTGGCAATTTCCCTGACAATGGTGTAAATGTTTCTGTTTCTCGCTATGAAAGATTGCCAAGAATGGGGCACTTAGGCTTTTGTGGCAGCAGAGTGAAGAGTTTCTGATGTCCACCTCCTAACTTGGATTATCCTGCCTTTCTTGCTGTGGGCAGCACTGCAGAGTAAACACACGAAACCAACTCTAGGCACTTGAACTTTACACATGAAGGTGAAATGGCTTTGGCAATGAGTGTGTTGAGTGTTTTCCAACCTCTGGACTTGTGCATTGGCACTCCAGCGTTGTCACACTTAAAATGTCAGACCCTCCCAAGCTAATGCAATGCCATAAAAAAAGGAAAATAGTGGGAATTAGGTGAGATGCTTTGCATCCGACGTGCCTTAACTCAGTTTCTGTTTTCAAACAGGCAGAACTCAATGGGTTTAGTGTTTTGCAGAGTGTTCAAAGTAAAAGGACAGCGTATGAAATCCCCACCACCTCCAGAATGAAAAAAGTCCCTGGTGGGGAACCTAAACAATTGAGATTCTCACAGTTTCCCACATGTGTGGCTGCTGTCCAAGATTTTTTTTGAGACAGTTCCAGCTGCCATATTGAGGAAGCCAAAAATGCTCTTTTGGTACAGGATGGCTTTAATAAAATAAGCAATACCTCAAGCTCCAAATGCACGCTTAAATTTTAAGATTATGTGCTTACAGTGGGACTGAGACATACTTTTATCAGAATTAGCTTTTTACATAGTGTGAAGTATATCCAAACCTACTAAATTACAAAACAGTCCTCCTCTTATTTTATGTAAGAAGTCTTTATGTCAGAAATAGGTGATTCTTAGGCATGGTGTGGTCGTGAGTGTAGCCCAGGAGTGAGTCCAGTGAGTTTTTTGTCCAAATGAGGAGGGATGCATCAATCTCGTAGTTTTTATAGCTTAATAGAAAACCAGTTAAATTTGCCTTTTCAGTGAGCTGAGGACCCCGAGTGGAGTTTCTCTTCTGACTGTTATGAAGGTCTTGTAAAATGCAAGGCAGTAAAAACTGTATCCTGCAAACATCTCTGCAGGGCCCTAAAACGTCGAAGTTGGCCTCTTACAACTTCCAGTTCAGTGCAGTAGGCAAATCTGATGTACATGTTTGTTTTTTTAATAACATTTTAGTCATTCTCCTATTGTATTACAGACTGTGGACAAAATGATGCAAAGCCATTTAATAACATGTCATATACCTGGCATGTGTGGTAGTCAATTTACAGCATAATGCCACAGAAGATCTAAATGATTTAAATTTCTTGCTAAAAGGTGATGTTTGTACAAGCATTTGTCAGGTTATAAATATTCAGAAATATGCCTGTTCTCCCCAGGTCATTTGTAGCGATTTAGTGCCTGCCACCTGTTGGTTCTGTTTTTTAGGGTGTGGTTTTAATCTGCCCCTTTCTTTTTTTCAAAAGCAGGAACAAGAGACGAGCTATACTATTCTGAGAGCCAAAGGCACCAACGTGACCATCAGTGGGCTCAAGCCTGACACCACCTACGTCTTCCAAATCCGAGCCCGAACTGCAGCTGGATACGGGACCAACAGCCGCAAGTTTGAGTTTGAAACCAGCCCAGACTGTACGTATGGGTTCAGATGGTTTATGCTGACATCCTGCCCGGTTTCTGACTGATCTGAATGGCTGCTTTCCCTCCTAGTTTAGGAACTATGTCTCATAACTATTTATGGTGTGTCCTTCTGGGTAGCATTGCTGTATAACTTTATGTTTTGTCATTAAACTTGAAACATGACGTAAAGAGTATACCGTAACTATCACAGGTGGTATTTCCTTCCATTCCCTACCCTATTTCTGCCTCATGCCAGAATTGATACCTTGCTAGACCTTTCTGAGAGAGGAGGTTTGATAGAAAAACAGACTCACAGCCTCAGATTGATCTAAATTTGTGGCCTGAACCTCATGGACTCTAACTGGTATTATATTGGTCCATTGCTCCTGTGGGTCGGTGTGTCATTTGTGTTACTGCAGAGCATTGCTGATGCCTCCTGTGTAGCCTTGAGAGGAAACTGATAGGCACAGGCTGGGAAGGATGGTCATTCAGCTGGGCAGGGGATCAGGAGGTTGAGCTGTTTGGGTTCCTTCTGTCTGTCCCTTGCATTTCTGGGTGGTCCTGGGTAATTGTCTAGTACCCTGGCACTCCTTTTTCTTTAATACATAGATAGTAACATTAGTTAAGTAATGACCTTATAGGTATTCTTTACAACATCTGTTACTGGATCAGAAAGGTTCTTAATAGAATTCATAGTCTTAAATGTTGCGTTCTCATCATTTGTATTAATAGTTAGTGAGACTTTCTCTTTGCTAGCAGCTGAAAGTGGCTTAATGCATCCAAAAGTCAGCCTTGGCTTAGGTGCCAGCTACTGATACAGGCTGATGGCGAATAATCAGAGACTGTTTGGTTTGTGGAAGGTCAGGCTTTCACAGAAGGTTCATATCTGCTGTTCAGATTTATACCACAGCTGAGGACTGTAATTCTGATCCACTCTCATAAGGCTTATTCCTGTACTCAAGGCTTGAGAACTCATGGTCTAGGAGGTGCTCTGCTAAAAGCAACATGTCCTACCAAGAGGAGTAGTGTCAAGCCAAATGGTCTCTCACTTGGTTTATGTATGTTTTTTGAGATAGGTTATGTATCTCATCCCCACTTCTTCCTCCCCCACCTCAGCTCTTATTCTGAAAAGCAAACAAGCTTCGTGTTTAAAGAAATAGTTACGAATTGCTGTTGCGGTGACTAGAAGCTTTGGCATTCTAGCTGAAACTAGAACTCAAGATAGGACAAATAATTGCAGCAAGGAGAAAAATTCAGTTGCAGAGGTGAAACATTTATCAATTTAGGGTTTGATGAGTTTTCTCTGCAAATTAACAGTACAAAAAAATGAGGGGGAAAAAGGAAAAAAGTGGAAATGTGGAAGGTGACAGGAGACAGTGGTGCACATCTCAGCATAAGGCAGAAAATAGCCTTTATTTTTCCTGTAGATATGGATTAGCCACGGCTAGTCCCTGTATCTGCTTCTGCATGCCCTGACTCTCCACAACCTTCATGTGGATATTGTCAAGGATAACTGGGAAACTTAACTCCTTAAAGCATTTTCCATCATGCAGAGGGGAGAGGAAGGGTGATGATTATCGACTGACTGGGATTTCTTGCCAAGGCAAAATTCCTTCTGACCATGACAAAATATATGTATGTTTGTAGTTATATATATATGTGTGTGTGTATAAGTATCAGTTTACCAGCAGTTGCTACAGTCAGCAAGTAAAAATCAGCAGTAGCAGAAACAACTTTGGTAAATTGTCAAAGATGGCCAGAGCCTTATCGTTTCTTACCTTGTATTTATTTGTTTGATGAAAAATGATGTAGTAGATTAAATATCTGTCAGGAGACCAAATGCTACACGGCGACGACTTAACCTGTCTGTTGCCCTATATACACGTCAACTGTGATGTAATCAATGTTATGTGTGTGTGTGAGCTTATTTATGTATCTTTTTGTGTTAACTTTGCAGCATTCTCCATTTCCAGTGAGAATAGCCAGGTGGTGCTGATTGCCATTTCAGCAGCAGTAGCCATTATTCTGCTCACGGTCGTGGTGTACATCTTGATTGGGAGGTTAGTCTGTCTGATTTGCACATTTATTCCCTCTCCCGTTTCCTGGAGAGCCCTCGATGAGCAGGGCGCTTTGGGTGCAGCAGGAGCGGGGCTGGTTTGCAACCTTTCTCTGCTGCCCAGGAGCTCCAAATTCTGCTTCGTAGCTGGTAATGAGCCCTCTAACATCAGCAGCCCCAATCCTGCAGCAGTTGTTAAAAAAACGCTATAAACACATTCTTAGGCAATTGTAAAATTAAACTGTAGGGGTCAAAAATCAACAAATCCTCTCATTAGCCAATTTCCTCAAATTCCCTGAGAACATCACATGCCTCTATAGGGCACAGAGAATGTAAATATCATTAAACTTTCAAACAGGCATTTAATTGTGGAGGGAAAACATTTTATTCTGTTTCCACCTGCAGTTAACACGTAAAATTCTCTATATTATTATTATTTTTTTTCCCTCTGTTGCTTGTAGATTCTGTGGATACAAGAAGTCCAAACATGGCACTGATGAGAAAAGACTGCATTTTGGGAATGGCCACTGTAAGTTACTGAAGCCTTTGAATGCTTCCAGATTTGTTGAATTCATCCCCTAGATAACTGGTATTTTTCAGTTTGAAAAAAAAAAAAAGTCACACCTCACTTAAACCAAGGTGAAATTAGAAAGAGAATTCTCTTCTCTTGCGGATAAGGAGATTTCCCCCAAACAATTATTCTTTGTTTCAAATTCTTTCATCTGTGTTGGGGTTGGTAATGAGCAAAACATTGTTGTCTATGTTCAAACGTGAGGTTAGCAATGTGATATTGGTTCTGCTGTGCACTCCTGAAATGCAGAGTGTAACTGCAACTTCCCCATTATCACCTGTAACAAGTCCAAGATTTTTTTTTTTCCCCCCAAAGCAAAATATAAAATCAATTAAACCTGTCTTGACCACTAAAGTGACTGTGAAAATTGTTTGCTTGACAACGTTGCCCTCCTAATAATTTGGTTTGGAATTATTCTGAACCTGTGGAGTGATATGGAATAGTTTCTCAAATTAAGAATGAATGCTAAACAATTGTCTCAAATTAATGGGATTTTTATAATCCAGCTCTTTTAACAAACATGTTTTGCTCAAGTCCTGGCTTCCCACTGGCAAGAATGAGTATCTCTCTGACTTCATTGGGTCTCATCCAGGACTAAGAGAGTCTTTCCACTGACTTATGTTGCCTTTGCATCGCAAAAATTGGATGCAGTTAAAGATTTTGTTCACCCTGAGGAATCTGGGTTACTTTTGAAACATGTTCAAGAGCCAAACCCAAAGCCTATCTATTTTCTGATGTTTATGTACCTATTTTTAATAAAGATAAAGCAGGACTTAATTCATGGCTGCTCTGGGTCGTTCAGCAATGCCCTGTGACAGGACTAGCATGGGGCAAGATCACACCCGGATGACACACAGGGGAAGAAATGTTGGGGATTTTTGAGCCCAGGGAATGCATCCCGGCTGCCAGCAAGAAGCAGCTTGCTCTGGTCCTTGGCTGGAGGGAAATGTGGTCCTGCAGCATTTGAGCTCTGTGTTGATGCTGGATCCTCTCTGCAACGTGTATAACCCTGCCACGCTTCTCCCCAGCACATCTGCGGGACCTGGAGACAAGATCACAGGCAAAGCTCCATCCGCACACTCTTTCAAAGAGAAACAAATTAGTTTTGGAGCAGGAGGAGATGAGGGGAAAAGAAGGTGATAGCTTAATTCCTGATCAGGAGTAAGGGTGGTTTCTTGGAGTTTTTTCATCACTGCATTTGGATATTTCCATCCTTACAGACAGAGATAATGCCCTTCATAGACACCAAGACCAGAGATCCCTTTTCTTCACCCACATAATTCTTGGGTGTCTAACGAGCACGTGCTTAAAAAGAAGCAGTAGTTTGTCTTTGAAACTCTTTCAGCTCCAGATGAGTGTCCTGCTAAATCACGTAAACTATGTTGACCCATACACTTCTATTGCTTAGCCTGTTGTAAGGTTAACGTACTTGAGGGGTTGTTTTTGATGTTTTCACTTGAGTGATGCTGTACCATCTGCAAGAAGCATAACCAGGTGCCTTCTCTGCCTTCTCACTAGGTACAACTAGAACTGCTTCCTAATCCTCATGAGAGTGGAGTAATTATTATTATTATTATTATTATTATTATTATTATTTTCATCCCCAGCACTGTCAGGGGATACACTAGCTGGAACAGTGGGTTTGCTTCATGCAGCCCAACAACTCAACAACTATTGTCCAAAAAAAAAAATAATAAAATCTATACAGTTACATGTGGCCCATAGAATTAATGCTTCATCATCCAAATTTAATGGGGTTATAAAATAAAAGCAGCCAGTAAAATAAGTGTCACAGACAAATAACAGGTCAGAATTTGCTCTCTTTACTCCCACACAATGGAAAGTTGCAATCACTATTCTTAAACATGTCAGTGCTGTTAAATTCCTGCGGATTAAATTGCTTTTAATTTGGCTTTAGATATTTATGTACTGTTTTCTGAGGAGTGCCATGCTGATTCACTGTGCAGTAAGAACAGAGCCAATTATGGACCTGGTATTTCTCTTAGAAATTCTTGAAAATCATTTGTTATAGATTTTGCAGATAGTTTTCTGTTAGAATTTGTATGTATGTGCACGTGTAGCTGTTGTAACTTTAATCTACTAAATTACAGTCTTTCGCAAAGAATCAGAAAATTGCTCCTATGAACTAGAAGAGGATAAAGTAACTTCCATGGCTGTCGTAAACTTTCAGCATCTTAAGTACAGCAGCTGGTTTATTTCAGTCAGTTTATTCTGAATTACTTTTAAAAAGGCTCCAGCCATGAACTATTCCCTGAAGCCTTATTACAAATCCTATAATATTACTTCAAAGGAACAAAAATGTTTCACCTCCTCAGATCGTCTCCCTTTGCCTTCTTTGGCTGGGCCCTTTTTATTTTTTTGCTACCTTTAGGGCAATTCATGCTGTTAAAATGAAAATGTAAATTATTATGTTTGCACAGAATGAGCTGTAAAGTAGTACAGCTTAACACATGTGCACGTGTTTATTATCTGTATTTCATGACAGAACCCAGTTACTGTACAGGCTGCCCTTAATTATTGGTGTGAAGGGATTATTCTCCTTGCAGTCACCATCACCTGATCTCGGGAACCTCTGGGGTCAGCATTAAAAATCTGAAGCCAAAAACCCCACAGTGCAGAAACTTTTAATTGTTATTTTTACTGGGGGTACGAGGCAGCCTGTAGTGCACATTCAGCGTGGACGGAAAGGAGCATTTACAAGAGTTTTAACCCACAGCAATATACAGCCAATTACTTGTTGTTTTACTTGCAGGTAATTCTGTAATCATCGGGCTCTTGAAGGAAACACATTTAATGCCGTGCACACGCAGCCCTTGTGCTGAGAGCATGGCTCTTAGTTTGCATTGTTTTCAAGGCAATTAGCTCGGGAACTCAGTTTTATCATTTATTGGTCAATTCTCAGGCCAATAAATCTCCATAAAATCGATTTATTTTTTTTTTATATGCACTTGGGATAGTGTGACAAAACAATTGCCTGCTCTAACTAATGGTCCAAAGGTATTTTTTCCCATCTGTGTAAACCCAGAAAAAAAAAGGTTCAACTATTTTATCTGTCAAAAAAATGATGCAGTATAATATTGCCAAGCTGGAAAGGATTCTCCTCAGTGGGTTAAAGCAGTGTTTGTAAGAGGAGTTAATATCTTTTATGAGACCAACTGGTACGGTTAGGAAAAGCTAGAATACGGATCCAAGAATGTTGGTTTGGTGTCACAAGCAGAAAACTTCAAGCTGGTTATTTCACTTTTTGTTCATAAAACATATTTCTGTTGTATAATCAATACAGAGACAGGCACCCAAGGTGGCGGGTCCAAGCACGAGCAGGGCTCTGAGCTGGGGAGGGGAACAAGGTTGTGCTTTGCCTTCAGCGTCCTTGCTGGAGAGAAAGGGTGGGAATGATCTCTCCCTCTCTGGTCCTGCTAGAGGAAGAGATGTGGAGAGCCTGAAAGCAGTTTGATTTGAAGAATACCTTTTTCTTCTATTGATTTGGTTTCTATTGTCTCATGAGCTTTCTTTGGAAGGATTAATTAAGTCTAAGTAACATTCCCTCTCTGAATTTGCTTTTACACAGTAAAACTCCCAGGCCTGAGAACTTATGTAGATCCGCATACATATGAGGATCCCAATCAAGCTGTGCATGAATTTGCCAAGGAACTGGATGCTTCTAATATATCCATTGATAAAGTAGTTGGAGCAGGTAATGACCACCAGATATATTGACTAAAAGTAGCTTTATGCTGTATATACTCTTTTAAATCTTTGGGTTTGTATTTGTGACTGGAAATAAAATGTTCTAATGTCTTCAAAGTTTAGTAGGTCCTATTTGCAGCTGGTTCTAGTGCATGTGAAAAGTTAAAGGCACACAGTTCTATTTTTCTTTTTCTTTTTTTTTTCCCCTCAAAGAAAGCAGATAGCAAGGCAGCTTCTCAAAGGACACCCAAGACCACACTTGGATGCTGGACTGTTGGAATTGAAAAGATCGTTCAGCGTCACTTCTATGCTTATCTTGAAAATCTGTCAGCAAAGCACAGGAAATGTTATCAACAGTGAAGATGTTTTCCTTTTTGTCCCCCCTCAAAAAGGCTGTTGACTATTATGCCTTGAGTGAAACCACAAACTCATTTCATAGCAGTCACCATGCATCCATCACACTGCAGTCACCTTTGGCCATTGGATTGATTTTTGGTCACTGCTTTGGATTTGAATTATTGATTTAGGAGGACAGGCTTGTCTGTCTGATAACTGATTGTCTGAGCCACACAGATGCCATGGATTGCTGGGTTTACAGGAAACAAACTGGTGAAATGAGGAGATTTTGTAACAGAGGAGCCAGATGACATGATTTGCATTAAAATCCTGAGACGTGAGAGAGGCAGGCTCCTAGTGCACAGCGGATTTTCACTTGGAAAAAGTGTAGAACCACCCTGCTGTGCTCAGTGCACGCCCTGAATCACTCAGCAAAAAAGGAAACAGTGCTCATCCTCTCTTACTGAAGCTACTCATCTGTTCGAAGTTATTTTCTGGAAAGGTAGAATTTTTGTTCCTTGCTGGTTTTAATTTTGCCCCACAAGAGTGCACTGTTCTCCATCATCTTCAGTCAAGGCAGCAAAGCTCTGCTTGTTGCACATAACAGAGAATTAGTAGAGGGATGGAGCAGGAGGTGAGTGTAAAGTGAAGTCCAGGAGCAGAGTGTCTCCTTGTAAGACTTTCAGGAGCCTTTGTTCACAAATGTAAGCTTTCTAAATTTGGTCTGTATGCAGTATATGAATCTAGGAAACAAGTTCCTAAGAATCAGTGATATGTCGTGTCTCACAGCTCTGTTGTTCTGACTTATTTTTAATTAAGATATGCATTGGAATAAGAAGTAAACCAAAATTTGCCAAATACGGCCTCTGAAAATGGAGGAAGAGTTTTCCCTTCAAAAAAGGAATATTTCCTAAAGGAGTCATGTGTTTTAAAAGTAAATCTCTTTGCTCCACTCCAGTGAAAATAACAGAAAATTCTGAGTTGGAAGGGACCCACGAGGATCATCAAGTCCAGCTCCTGGCATGATTAGCACCATGCTCTGTCCAGCTGAGCCATGTGACAGAGGATTCCTGCTGGTCCTGCATTGAAGTGACATTGAGTCAAGATATAATAATGCCATTTCTTGGACACCATAACTCAGATTTACATTGCCTGAAGTACATATGGAATCC
The DNA here is from genome assembly GCA_013396755.1 of Sclerurus mexicanus. Taxonomy (NCBI): domain Eukaryota; kingdom Metazoa; phylum Chordata; class Aves; order Passeriformes; family Furnariidae; genus Sclerurus; species Sclerurus mexicanus. Next base: position 583,455 of record VWZF01006291.1, on the reverse strand, counting down.
TACTTAGCATTTCCCGTTAGCAGCTGGTAGGGATGCCAACAGGAAGAGCCGGGCAGGGAAGAACAGATGAAAATCAGGCTGTAGGGTGCTGGGAGCTTCCAAAATGGGTTTGTTTCTCTACACTGCTGCACATGGAAGCTTTTACATTCAGACTGAATGCCTCTGAGACAACTTCTTCAGGAACACTTCTTTCCTCCCCAAAAACAAAAAAGGCATTTCCTGCCTCTTGCTTGTGTCAGAGACTTATTTGAGCGAGGCTCAGTCTTTTCCTGCCCTTGTGCTTTGCAATGCAAGTGTGAATGAAATTATAAAAAGATAGTGATTTGAGAACAAGGGATTCATATAACAGCATTGACCTGTGATGTAAGTAATGAGACCTTCAAGCAAGGCAAGTAATCTTGATATTCAGAAGAACTTTTCCACGTAGTTTTCACAGCTTTAACCAGGAGTCTCTGAGAATAGAGGGCAGCTTACATAGCTTGGAAAACATACACAAGTGCAATAAGGAAACACTCCTGTCCAAAAGAGCCTCAAGAAAAACAGAAGGGATTTTAGTGGGAGCCTATGCATAAGAGAATTGAGGTCAGGAGCCACTTCTTCAGGTTTTTCTTTACAGTAATTCTTTCTTTTAAAATAACTCACCTGCTTTTATGGATTCAGTTCAGCAAACCACTTAAGAAGTTTAAATCCAACTGGATAGTAAGAGAATACTACAGAATTTACTTTCTTGGTTTGGGGTAGATTTAAGTTTGTGCTCTGCTGAACAAGGAAGCATTTGCTTTTCTTTCCAGGCTGAAATATACTTGTAGCCTAACATCTTGTTGATTGAAGTATTTCTATAATTTAGGGCCTACCTTTTCATGAACTTACTGTGAAGCTTTGCAGCGTCTCAGTGAGGACTAGAGCATTGCTGATATTCAGGAGGTTTATGGAACATTCAGCCTCCCCAGCTCTGGGGGAGTTTTGTGCACAGCAGTACAGTCGTGATTTAAAACACAGCGAAGTAAAGGGAGTAGCCAATTTCACAGTCTTCCTTTACTGGTCCCCTGGCTCTAAATGCACAGCAAATGCCATTCACTGATGTACTAAGTAGCCCATTTAAAAAGAAATTAGGATGTCCTGAAGAGAGATCTTTATATCATAAACAGCACTCCTAAACAATACTTATTTGCTTTTCACTTGTAAATAGACACATCAGTCTGCAGGGCAGGTTTATGTGTGCAGCATAATTAAAAATAAACACCTCAGGAAGGCTTTGGATGAAAAGTCATCATCCTCCTCTCTTAAAAATCAGTGCCAGGTTTTCCACTCAAGCACAAGTCCTTATTGCTCTCAAACAGTGTCTGATGAGATCCAGTCCATTCCTTACTGGGACCATATAATTATAATTTGCAGGAGAAAGTTGTAGTGTAGCTGTACATCACTCTGGGTGTTGGCCAGATACATTTATACAGCATCTGTGCTGCTCTATATATAAAATAGTCATAGGTTAATGTAGTTGGGCTGCCTAGTGACCTCCTTCCAATGAAATCGTTTTCCAGGAAGGTAAACGTGGTTTATAAATTTTAAATTAATTTGTTGTGAATTATCTTGCTACTGCAAATGGAGTACGTTAAATAACTTGGATGTGTACAGTCACTGTTTGGTAGAAATGCAGAGTATGGTGTTATTAATCAATTAACCCTCCTGCTACTGTCTCAAAGTGCATCAACAGAAGCACAAGGGGAAACTTCTGATCTCAGTCATGCATTCCTCTGCTCTGCACTCATCTGGATATGCAGTGTGTAAATAAGTGACACTGTCCAGTTTGACAGCTGGAGAACCCAAGCATGGAAATGTGAAGTTGTTGTCCAAAGGTCCCCTTGGAGTGACGGTCTGTGACACCACCTCGTAGGGGCTTTTGCTGAGTGCTAAGTCTTCTCTCTTAAATCCATGTGAAATAACTACCTGTCACCTTTTGTCGCTTTCCCACTCCTTTTTTTTAGGGGAATTTGGAGAAGTGTGCAGTGGGCGCCTAAAGCTACCTTCTAAAAAGGAAATTTCTGTGGCTATCAAAACTCTGAAGGTTGGCTATACAGAAAAACAGAGGAGGGACTTCCTGGGGGAAGCCAGCATCATGGGACAGTTTGACCACCCCAATATCATCCGACTAGAAGGAGTCGTCACTAAAAGTAAGATCTCACAGGGGCATCTGTGTCCGTGGAGGCACCTCCCAAATTCTGTCGTTTGCTGATCATTCGAAGAATAGCAAAAGCAAATAATGTAAATCATGCACGTTTATGCTCTGCAATCCCTTCCAGAAATGCTTGTTTTATAACAATGCCAAACATCCTTCAACAGAGATAACAGCAGAAACACGTAGTTTGTCTTTTGTATATTGTATTTCCTTAAAAGCAGGGAAAGAATTTAATCCATGTGGAAGTACCAGCTAAACTGACAGTGATGGATTCAATGAAGAGTGGGGTTTGGAGGCAACCGCCTGCAGAGCAGCTGCAGGACCTGCACCGTCTTGCTGCTCTCAGGATGCTGAGAATTTAGAAACAATACCCTGGCTTGATGAACTGGGGGAAATTGGGGAATGAAAGTAGTCCTCTTGAAAAAAAATGCAGTGAAAGTGGAGAAAAAGGAGCATTTCTGAAATACTTTGAGATGTTTAATAAACTCCAGAGCTACAAAGGGCCACTGGGAGATAATCTGGTAGGAGTGGTGCAGTCCAGTGTGCTAAGGTTTCCTAAATGCATTGAAGCTCTGTGTTCCACTTTCAGCTGAATCATTAGCCTTGTCATTAGCACAAATTAATGAACAGCCTGCCTGGGTACAGTAACTGGTACTGGTAAATTATTACATTAGTCCAAACCTTTTTCCTGCATGGTTTTCATGCAGAGGAAGTGCTCCATGTGATTTTCAGTATGTACCAGATACAAAGCTTTTTAAAGATCCTGATGCTCCAGAATTTATACATCTTAGTAAAAATCTCAAAAAACCAGTCATGGGGCTTTAAGCTGTCAGTAGTAATTAATATTGATGTTATTTCTGTGATTATATCAATATATTTATCTAAAGGCATTTTCTAAATCTGCCTTGGGGTTTTTGTTAGGGGTTTGATTGGATTTTTTTTGAGGTTTTTTTGAAATTGCTTAGTTCAAGGTATGAAAGAATTTCATAGCCTACTGCAGCAAAGTAAATGAAATAAAAAACCCACCAGCTTATGTCTAAAAATAACTAGTGAAAGGTGTGTAAAACCCTATATGTTATGAAAATACATAATTATAATAATAATGACTTTTCTAGGTGTGACTCATGAAAGTCTATTTTGCTGATTTAAATAACAAGGAAGTTGTTCTTTATCTTAGGTCTCACAGTCCTATTAGGAAAGGGCTGCCAGGGCAGCCTGTATAAATCAAGGTTATCTCCTGCTTTGTAATGACACACACTTTGTACAGCCAGAATAAGACTCGCAGTCGTGAAATGACTTGAAATGCCAGCATCCCTCTGTACACAGCTGAGCTAAAATCCATTTTTGTTGCATTTTGTGTTCCTGGGGCCCTTGAGAAAACAATGTAATTGCTGCACATGCAGGAATTTGTGCATTGCTCTTGAATGTGCATTACTAATTCTATCTGTGTTCTGAATAAGTGACTATTAGCAAGTTTGCTGCTCAGCTGTATCCCAGCAGAATGCTGTCTGCTTCGGGGGGTCAGCAGTGCCAGCTGCTTATCACATCTGCCCTGGGGAGAGCCGGCTCTGAATATTCCCAAAGGAAATATCCCCAAAGCCTCAGGGATACACCACCCTCTCCAGGTAGCTTCAGTACAGAGCTGAGAAACCTGCTCTGGAGATACTTGTCGCCTTTTAACTGGGTAAAACTATATTGCACTATATTTCAATGACAGCTATTAAATCACATTTAAAAGGCATTAGTTTATGTACAGTCAGGAGAGAGCCTGGTTCACTCTCAGTACAGACAATGCATGATTAAACAGGAGATAGACCTTTTTCTCCATTAACCACATTCACCTTGACAGGTGGCCCTCAGGAATGATCTGGCTTTTCACACTAATTCACTTTCCACAGCAAGCAGATCTTCCTAATGACTGCAGTTGTCACAATCCCCATGTTGTGACATCCAACCACTTGCTGTGAGAAGTCCTCAAACTGGGGTGGCTCTGGGTTGTTAGTGGGATGTCCCACCAGATAAGACTTCCATCCTTTGCTCCAGTGAGGAGTTGTTCCTCTTTTTCTCATTATGTCCTCCCCTTTTATGTCCTCCCTGGTTTCCTGGGCAAACTGCAGGTAATAGTCCTAATAACCAGTGTGCGTGTTCTGCTTAGTTTACTAATAATTTACAGCAATTTGTGGCTTGTTAGTATAATAAACTTGGGCAACACTGTTGACACAACTTGTTGTCATGTATAAACAGCTGTGCTTTGATAAATGGATGGAGGATGGTCTTTTAAAGCTGCACCGTGTTGCTTTAGTGCATGTGCTTCTTGTTATGGGCACATTTCCAGCTTAGGGAGGGTGAAACCCTTTACTGAGGGTGAGCAAGGCAGGAAGATGCTCCTGTAATAATAAAAAGCCATATCTTCTTACTCTAATTGAAGTCTTCTGATAAATCTCGTAAAATTGAGTGAGTTTGTGCAGAAACCAGGCAACTGTTTCCCTGGTTTTGAAGTCCATTGATTTATCATAGAAAGTTTTGGATAGCCCTCTTGGCAAGGTCCAGCAGCGTGTTCTGTGTGTTACCAGAAATCCCCTTGGGGTAACGTTGCACACAGAGTGCAAGTTAGGGACTTTTCCTTGAACTGTGTATTTTTCACTAACAAAACCTAGAACAGGTTTATTTTTGCCTTTTTTTTTTCCCCTTAGCTTTTACATTGTTAAGTCTTTTATCTGTTGCATCTTCTTTATAATTCCAGAATAATGTTTAGGGCAGAGAATTCCTTACTAGTTAATGGATGACTGTGCATTACTCATTAGTGTGACTCCCAAGTATAACTCACCATTTGCACCACAGAAAGCAGATATTTGAACCTATTAATCCATGCAAAGAGGACAAAGGATTTTCTTTTCATTATATTAGGCTTATTCTTTGAAATTACTATTTCTCTTCTAAGTATTTCCATCTGTAGAAGCTGTACTTTTTGAAAAACAAAAAAAAAGGGAGGGGAGTTGTCACCATTTACTTTGCTTTGTTAATGACTTTCCTGTTTTTAATTAAACTGGATACCTTTTTCAAGCCTCATGCTGTTCAGTTTTAGGGGCTAAAATTTCACCATGCCTGCCATACAGTGTGCAGGCTTTTGTCATACTTTTATGGTCAAATGCCATCCTGTATTATATGTGAAATAATAATTCATCTCCTTAAATAACTTCATGCTCTTACCCACCTTCCTCTCTACCACAAAGAGAAAATAAACAAAGCTTTAGAAAACATTGTGAAATAATAAAATCCATACGATGGCAAAATATTAGCAGGGCAATGACCCTTGTCTGTAAACTCCACTGCAATCACATGAATTTTTGCATCCATTTCTCCCCAGTGTATCACAGCCTCATAGAAATTGCTGTGTTTCTGCTGATGGCAGTGGAATCACAATTACGCTGCGGACAGACAGAGTTTGTCCGTACATCTTTTACTTTCTCTCTATGTAAAATTATCCTTGGGGTGTCAAAGGTTTGAGTGCTTTTCTGAAATGCTTGTTTTTACTGGTCATTGTGTTGATTTTAAATGCCTTACCCCCAATAATCTATTTGCAGGTAAACCAGTTATGATTGTTACTGAGTACATGGAAAATGGTTCCTTGGACAGCTTCCTACGGGTAAGTGCGACAGAAAACTAAATGGTGCAGAACTGGCTCTCGTTCTGCACTTGTTATGAATTTACTGCCACTCTACTCTGATTCATCAGCAGCTCTTGTTGCTATTTCATCCGTTCCATTTTGGGTGGTGTGTGTTGTGATGTGCTCGGAAAGCCAGGGAGGGATCTGCAGGTCCATTTTGACTGCCCGCAGTAACGTTATTGCAAAATGACAATTTTGGTTTCATGGCTATGTCAGCTCTATTAAAAATGAATAAAACAAAACAACATTCTGGCGCACAGAAAGGAAATTTGTTTTTCTGAATGCTGTTAGGTCGGTAATACAGTTATGCTTATTGGTTGGCAGCCTTTATGTCTTAGCAAGTGATTCCCAAAATGAAGGAATTTGTGGGAATTTTCTCAGTAAACCAATAACACTGAGTCAAAAGCTGCTTCCCTAAATATGAAAAGATTAGGGAATAACCCCATATCTGAGCATGTGAGAAATGTTTAGCCGGCCAAGTTTATTGGCCTGTTTTCTTTCTCTAACCTTAGACATCCTAATGCTGTTGTTGATTTATCTTTGTTTTCTGTCAAAGTTGGTAGCGAGCCTAAAAAAACGTGAGCGCTCCCTGTGTCACCAAGATTTACTTGTGGCAAAACAAGGAGTGTAGAAGAAATGAAATCCCATCTGAGGGGAAACACTGGTTTAATTTTAATTTGTTAGGGCAAACTCAGCCGTGGCTGGGAGACTGCTTTGGTTCTGCCACGGCTGAGTGACATTATCCCCCAAATTCATAACATTGAACTAGACGTTTAACCCCAAAAGGGGATACATTGTCAACCTTAGTTTCAGTATGTACTATATATGTTATGGTGTCCACTGGAGCATGTAAAATACATATAAATAATGTGTCAGCGTGGCTGAAGGAAATATATCTGTACTGAACGATATATATTTTCTTTAGGCTTAAAATCCTTGCAGAAAGCTCTGAGGAAAGGAGAATAATTTCTGACTGTGCAGAAGAGTTGTTCAGCTTGTTTGTTCATTTGAGTGTGACTTTTTTTCTTTTTTTATTACTTCTGTTGTATGGAAACGTTGATAAGAACCTTGTGACTCATTAATATCGCAGGCAACTCAGGCCATATAACCCTTTTTATAAATGCCTTTTGAAACTAGTTAGTTTGCTTTCCCCATTGCCATTGAAAAGCTATCTGAGCATCTGAGTTGTTCAGGTTGAGAAACCTGATTTCTAGCTAAATCTCTTTCAGAGTCTATGTAGATTCTCTTGTGTTGGCTCTGAAAAAAAAAAAAAGGGTTTCATGACAGGGGTCTGCTAAGAGTCTTTTAAAATAATTAATTTCTTCATGAGGAGGAATGCTGAGAGACTCTTTAAGCATCCACTGTGCCATATATTGGTCTAATGTTTACAGTGCTGATATTGCCCCTAAATATACTAATCAAAAATGAAATGAATGCAATCAGCCTTGCAGATTCATGTGAGATCACCTCACATGGCAGAGCCAGCTCCAATGCATTTAATAAAATCCTGGAAGCAGCAGAAGGAAGAGTCAGAGAGCTGCCCATGACGATACATTGACAGCACTGGGGAGTTCATTTGAGAGCTGCACTGTGACATCCTCTTGTCCTGTTGTCTCTGTGTCTGTATAGCAATATCAAAGCTAGATGTTAACAAACAGAACTCGTGAGAGCTGGGAGATTCAGGCCATGAAGTAGATGATTAGAAATACATGCAACCAAGGGTTTCTAGGTTAAGTCTCAGTTTAAGTAATTTTTGCGTTCCTGAAGTTGAAGAAAATTTTGAGGAGTTAAAGTTAATGGAATTTGAAAGCCACTGGCTCAGATCAGCACTTACTTTTGCTAAAAATGAATAAATAAATAAATTCTTATGTAATAGAAAACATTCATGGATCCATTAGGTAAGGCTGGGATTTTCACTTAAAATTCTTATGGCCTTTCAGGGAAGTTGTTCATGTGTTTCTCTCATGTCCTGACACTCCAGTCTCAGGAGCACACACAACTTAGATTTATGTGCTGCTTTCACACGGGTCCCATCTAGGAAATTAAAATTCTGATGACAGCAAGGAGAGGAAAACTGATTTTTTATCTGAATTGCAGATCTGTCCCCTTCCCTCAGCTGACTGGGAGATCATCCCCCACAGCACCACACGGTTCCACGTGTGGCATTTAAATCACAGCACCTGAATCATGGGCTTTTCACTGAGGAGCTTCCAGGGTCTTTATCAAAAATTCTGTGCGAGGAGGAACATGAGCAATCTCTGAAGTGACATTTCAAATGTTTTCCAGAAACATGATGCCCAGTTCACAGTCATCCAGCTGGTAGGCATGCTTCGAGGCATCGCATCTGGCATGAAGTATTTGTCAGATATGGGTTATGTCCATCGAGACTTAGCTGCTCGTAATATCCTCATCAACAGTAACCTGGTATGCAAAGTCTCCGATTTTGGGCTCTCTCGTGTACTGGAAGATGACCCAGAAGCTGCTTACACCACAAGGGTGAGTTTCTGTGCTTCTTTATCCTTTTAAGCTTCTTGTTGCTTGTGGCAAAGGCTGAATTCTGGTGGAGTCCCTGAGCCTGTAGCAGAAGCCAGATAGTCTTGCGTGGCCAGAGATGTTCATTAAACCAGAAGTTCATCACAGCTCTTTTTTAATTCATGTCTCGGAGAAGATAGAAGGCAAAACACGTGGTTTCTGTTGGTGGACTACTTTTCTGAAAGTATGCAAAATTCTTGGCTCAGTTTCTTTCTTCTGGATGTGAATACCATAATTAAGGCCTGAGTTGGTTTGGCACCCAACAATCTAAGGCTTCGTGTGTGCTTTGAGCAGGTTTACTTGCTTCTGATTTAGCTCCCACACGGTAAAAAAAAACACCTACCCATCAAGTTTTTTTTGTATGTGTCTTCTAGTATGGTGAGACATATGTCTGATGGGAGCATATTGATATCACTGCTCTTCAAGGTGTATCAGTTATACCTGCGATTGTACCTCTAACTGAGTAAAAACTTGAGTAAAACAAAAAAATAAACCTCGCTTAACAATCTGATAAACCTCCTGCACTGTCTCCTCCTTATATTATATATACAAAGTGTTACCTGTCTTTTGGAGAGGTAATGATTTCAAGAAGATATCAGTGATAACAGGACTGTTTTGCCCTTAGAGCAGCTTTTATCAGATAGGGGACTGTCCACAGGGTAGTCTGCTGCTTGTTTCTTTTCTGAGCTTTATCCTGTCTGAAAAGCTACCTGGAAGTTACAGTGTTGGTTTAGGAAAAGTTCAGGACAAGCACAGTGTGTTCTGAATACATTTTTGCTGCACCTCTGCTTCTCAGCTGAATAACACCTCTGTTTTATTGTGGAAGCCCTTAGCTTTGTGTACATAGATATTGCACTGGGATATCTGATCGTTCCCTTTAATGCCATTGCAAGTGGATTCTGTTAACTTTAGGAAAAGTGACATTAATATCCAGCATCTTAGTCAAGTGTAATTTGCATTGCTCCTAGTAATCATCTCATCTTCGCTGTACAAACCAGATTAGAGTGTATCAGTGCAATCTTAATGTGGTTTTCTCGGGCTTCCTTCGTTCCTGAGCACTGACAGGAGCCATCAATTATTGTAGTAGTTTGCATGCTGTCTCCTTCATGATTGAAATAAAATAACGTGTGACAAATGAGTAAAGAAATCCTGGCTGTTTTCTTACACATTATATACACATACAGTTCTAGATACATATTTATCACTCATACCTTCATAACTAACCAGGCATAAAGACTCTATTCTTTACTTGACCTCTCAGTGTTTTCTTTGACACCTGATAAGCTTTGTCATGCTGTTAGTAAGGTGCAATGTATAGCACTTCAGAAAACTGTCTGCAGAGATCTGTCATGGTTAATATAAAGAGACGTTAGGAGGAGAAAGCAGTTTCCATGCTCAGGATGGGTACAGCATTAATAAGTAAATATTCATAGAAGGCAAGAGTTCCTGAAGAGAAAATGATCTGTAGTCCAGCCAGAAGTGTATTGGCACGTCAGGAACTTGCCTGCTCTCTTCTTAAACACTCCCATGGAAGTAATGGGTGGTACTCTCCCTAAGGTAAAAAATTTTAAGTATAGCATTTATAGTATTTATCTAGTCTCAAATTTAATGTCCCTCCCCAGGATGTACTAAGGCAATTCCTCTGTGTCCTCCCACTGCTGCCCACAGGCAGGGGATTGATCTCCGCTTATCTCTTGACCCACATCTCTCCATTCTTTTATTTTCTAAGCTTTTTTCCCAAATTTACTCTTCTTGTGGGTCTCCTTCAGGTTATTTTCAATTGCACTACATTTTCCATAGATGTGATGCCCAAAGGGGATCTGGCTCAGCACCAAGCAGAGCATGTTTATCTCCTGTTTCTTGCACTTGCCCTTCCAGTTAATATCTCCATGGGTGAGAAGTCTGTATTTCTCATCCCATGCCCAGCATGTGTTCTTCTGCTTGGATACGCACCTCTGACAGGCTTCAGAGTTCAACTCTCTTATTCTAAAATTCATCTGGGCATGCAAACTAATCTATAATTTAGTAAAGGCATTTTGTGTACTCGTGTTAAGAGCTGAAGATACCTATAAGTCTTAGTTAATTTAGAAGAAAAAGCTCTATCTCCCCATCAAAGCTCTCTGGAAGAGAAGTGCACCTCCCTGAAAATGAAGTGGATGTGGATGGCTGGGACAAATCAGGGTTTACAGGGTGTCAGGGTTTTCAGCCATGGGAATTTCCTCTCCTTCTGCCACCTATTTTCTAAGCCTACCTGATAGTGAAATCAGACTGTTTTGTAAAGTGTAATCATCTGTGTTCAGTAAACTCCATCTGGCATTTATGGTGTAGGTGTAAACTGCTGCAGGAAGATGCTCAGAGAATTAAAACCTGCAAATACAACCTAAGACAAATCTAATTTTCTTCAAAAGTGGTTGCTGTGAATACACCTCTGCCACATCTTGGCTCTGAGAGAAAAAAGAAGGCTTTTTGCTATTCTTTTTTTTCCTAAAGTTTCCTTTGAAGTGAATCTTGTGTACATGGCAAGGTAGCGTTTCCATGGGCTAAGTTTGATCCCCAGCTTAAGCAAGTGGGGACCACAAGTGTGAAACAGCTTCACTCCACTGGCAGAAAGCTGAGCAGCCCTTGTTCCTGCTGCTTAGTCATACCACAAAACACAGGACCCTCTCCTAGGCTGCTCTTAGTGCATTTTGCAAGCACTAATTATATGACAAAGCCAAGAAAAAAAAATAATGCCACTTATTAAAATAATGGCACCATCCCACACTGTTTCAGGCCTAACAATGGCATCATCCCGAATTATTTCGTGCCTTTAAAAATAAACGATGACAACTGCTTTAGAAGATCTTTGAGAAGACAAAAAAATAAATTCTAAATTATAGCTACAGTTTCAAGCATTAAGAGTTTGTATTCTATTGGTGGATAGAGACTTTTTCCTCCCCTCCACCTTTTCCTACTCTCAGCTGCCCATTTGCTATCAGTGGAACTAGGGAAATTTACAGAGTTACTTTGCAAAGATGGAGGTTTTATATATTTCGGCTCCTTTTCTCCCCCTGTTTTCCACCTGTAAATGTCAAAGCTTTAATTGCTCATTGCGTGTCAGGGTTGATGTACCCCCAAGAAGCCCAGCCAGCCCTTCAGGCTTTCGATCCACACCACTGACTGGTGAAATTTTATGTTGTGCTCTTCTCAGAAGCCATGCCTGAAGCTTTGCATCAAGGATACGAACGTGTACCCTTTTATATATCAATAATTTATGCATCCCTTTATATATCTTTGCATAATCTCTGATATTCACACCATTGTACGAGAAGTCTGAAGGACAATGCAAAGATCACAAGTGGAATTGGGGGAATCGGGAGCTGTAAGAAACTTTTCCTGCCTGACAGGGTCATTTTTTACCTCCTGAATTATTGTCACTGCCTGGATACCACAAAAGGCCTTTGGCAGCCTGGGGTGCGCCTGCTTCCAGAAGCAGAAGGCAGCATGTGAATCAGGCTGACTGTGCCTGTTTGGATTTTTTTTTTAGGGAGTCTTTGTGCCGGAGGGGATGTACTGTAATTATCTACATTCTCCATAGCTATCCGCTTTTAATTGAAAGGCCAAGATTGTATTAAAATTCTCATTGTCAGATCGATCTGTTTTATCCTTATTATTTTTAGATGTCTGGATGACAAGTGGGTGGACTAATGGCACCAGGATGAAGTGGAAGTAAATTTAAGCCATCACACTTGTAGGGGGAACTGTAATTATGTCTCTCAAAGGCATAATATTTGGGTAATCAGTAGATGAACTTTGCATAGGTGGATAAATCACTGGTGCTCGTGGCATTTCAGTGTAAAACACTGCCCAGTTGTTATTCTTGCACGGATAACTTCTCATTAAATCTACATCACTTCAAAAAAACTCTGGGCTTGGGTGGCGAGTGTTCTGGTAGCCTGTACCCCCAGCTAAGTTGCCAGAGTGGGGAGGGCACCACAGGGAAGGGCACGTGGGTCCTTTCTACAAAGATTATTACAGCCAGTGCTTGGCAGGAGTCTGTTGTGGTTTCCCTGTACATGCAAAAACGTGGTAATACAGTCCAAGTGTATTGAAGGATGTGGTGAAAAAGGAAAGCAAACACCATAAATTCTCTTGCCTGGTAAGCACAAGGGAGAGAAACAGTGCTCTGTTATCACCGACCGCTCAAGAAGGAGATGATTTCAAGATAAAATAATCATTAGTAAGGAATTGACAAGCAGTATCAGATAATTTTCAGGCGTGTAAGAGGGTAAGTCAGGCTCCTCTCACTCCCATGAAGCTCTTGTTCTGTGCCAGTAAGATATCTCCTGAACTATCCTATGTCCTGGAATAATGAATTAATGTCAGGCTTTTACCTTCAGGTTTTTCTGCAAAGTTCTTGTAGTAATTCTGTTCAAACCCATTTTCCCTGATTCTCCTCTCCCCGGGTCTGTGGCTTAGGTGCCTGTGGCAGTCACCCCATAGCAGATTATAAATCAGAATATTGGAATGGCTTATGAAGTCCTGGAAACAGCTGCCTTGTGCTGGAGTGCCAGAAATAAACCGAGGACTTCAATGACTTCAGATGAATTACGTTGACTAGCCAGATACTGCAGGAATCACAGCTCCATCTGCAGCAGATGAAACTTTTGGTTACTGCTGGCTCACTGATTTCAAAGCCTGAGAGAGGTTCTCTCACCTGGACTGCCTGGCATTTGGAGCTGCAATAACAAACTCCTGCAATTTCTAATGCTAAAGCTTCCTCTGTACTCAAATTCAGGCAGCTTATGTGGTGAGCGTGACCTTAAAGGGAGATCATGATATGTATTTACCTTCGGAAAATAACAAGCAGATATATCACAAGAATTGGCAGGTATCATTATAAGAATTTTAAATATTAGGAGATGGGAAAGTGGGGTAAAAAAACAAGAGACAAGTAAAGAAACACATATGGGACTTTAGTTTTCCCAGCTCCAACTCCATGGCCTAGGTGAAAGTGTTTGGTTTTATTTATGGGGTGGTAATTATTTATGTGAGGTTCCCTTTGATGCTGGCAAAGGATATTACAAAGATTTCTGGTAAAGGAAATGTTACGTTTGTTCAAATGAGCTGAGTATTTCTCAAAAAGTGGGGAGAAGTGAAAAAGCATTTTCTAATGCTGGATGATCGTGGGGGTTTAATTTCAGAATAGAGTATTTGAGCTACAGTAAGCAGTATGATTTTTGAAGGTAATAGGAGTAGAAAACTGCATTTAGTTTGATAAAACTCTTCGGATTTACTGCATATGTTGATATTTGGACATCTGCTAAAATGTGAATGTTGCATAATCCTTTGGGGGGAGTTATTTTGCTGGTAAAATGCTTATTTGACTAAAAAGTATCAGATTTTTTTTTTTTGGCTATTCTTAAATTATTTTAAAAATCCCTCCAAATATAAGATTGACATTTTTAGGACAAATTGGAGAGCAGAATAGCAAAATTATAGTTTTATACTCTCTTCAGTGGCACTTGATGTCTTTTTAAACTACATTTTAATATTCTTCTTATTTTTGTCCAGTTTACGGGCAATGCTACCTGTATCTGTAGGCTTGTATAAGCTTACAGCTGAGACCTAGCACAGAAAATTTGAAATGCACCGACTCTCACACTCCTAGCAATGGATTCTGGGGTTGATGTACTTTCCTTTTTCAGCAAAGCAAAGCCAGAAGAACTTTCTTTCATTGCGTTTATGTTTCTGCTCTAAAGCAGTCCCAAAATGTTAGGAGACTAATTAATGTCATTTTTTTGTAAATGTGTTGCTCCAATTGTATAAATGACTTTTTACACAACATTGTAGAAGCAAAGACCTTCTATCAAATATGATATTTCATGGCCTTGTCTAAAGCTCTCGTATTCTAGCCCTGAGCACGTTTTTCCTTGTGATATCTGGCAATTAGTTCTCTAGGGTTAAGCAAGAAGGGCTTCATTTCTGTATCTTGGCATGAAATTAAAGAAGTGAGCCTGAAGCCACGCGTGGAAGCTCAAGATTTTTAGAGAGTAACATTCTGAAAACTCCCAAATGTTGTTTCTGTGTTTCACAGAATCAGCAATTACGCTGATGCAAGGAAAACAACATACCTGCTCCCTGCCTCTCAAGAAAACCTGAGAGCAGCTCGGGGCTTGTCTGAGGTGACACTTCTGTTGTCAGAGGCAGGAAGGACCAACAGCTCCCTCATTTTACACCAAATTCCAGGAATCTGAAAGAGTTCCCCTTGAACCAATGTTGGTCTGGCTTGGTCCGTGCAGGACACGCTTGTGCCCCCCAATTCTTTATTGGAAATCAGAGTTCATAGAAATGCATGGAAAAAAGGTTGAAAAATAGATATTGATTTCTTTATCAGCCTAACATCTAAAACTGTAAGTGGGTTTCTTGTGAAAACATTAGGATGCAGGAGAGCTTTCCTTGTTTTTTGACTGTGCCTTGGACTCACTGAGGGACCCTGGACACTTGTAAAGAAAGTATAATATTTCTTATTAACGCAGTATGAAAACAACAAAGTCATTTTTATGTCCTTGGTACTATTCTGGAGCATCACTGAGCGTTGTGAATACATTTATAATGTACTTTTCGTGACTGAAGAACATCATCTAATAGCTCTTCATCTGGCTCCAGTGATAAAATGGTGGTTTCAAATACTGGCATTTATTTTCTGTGTCCTATTTGTTGGTCCACAAGTCATGTCCAATTTCAGTGTTTACCAAATTTTAACGGCTGAGGGTGAAACGAAGGTTTTCCTTTTGATAGGGACCCTGCTAAATAGAGTGTGGTCCATGAAAACCATTTGCAAAGAGAATTCCCTCCGTGAATTTTGCCAAGCCTCTAAGACATAGCTAGTGACATTTTGGAGGTCTAAATCCGAGTCTGAGTCAGGTCTGCCTGTGTTGCTTATACTTAATTTGTTTTATGCAATGTTAGCCACGAAAATGAAGATGCTCAGGCTTCAATGTACTTAGTTTTCTAATTAACACTAATATCCACATTTCTGTTGTTAGCCAAGCTAGTCAATCCAAAGCTGGTGAGTGTATGGCCACCCTCAGGGCAGGTGCACTTTATGGAATGTGGGCAAAGCGTTAATGTATTTAAATCTTTGTTCTTGCTGGTTACTCAGTGGAAACAGGAGCACTCCCTTCCCACACAGGCTGTTGGGAGGATAGGTGTATGGCTGTAGGGTAATGGGGGTTGCAGAGGCACTGCAAATAGCTAATCTGGTGTGAAACCTTCAGGGTACATTCTGTGCATGTTGTGGATCCCTGGAACTGGAAACAACTTTAAACTCTCCCCCTTTTTCTGTATTCAAATATATTCACTCCAGAATTTCCAGTAAGGAGTTTTGCACCAATCTCTTTTAGAACTTTATTTTCTCCTGTGTGACTCACAAATCAGCCCTGAAAACCTCAGCTAAAGCTGGAAATAGTCTCTCTCCCTCTAGTATTCATATTTCAGAAGCTCAGCCTGAGGTTGCTTGTGTACATTTTACTACTTTGACCTGTGGCACCAATGGTGGCCCTAACCAGAGATAACTTCAATGTTAATTGTGCTGGTACCTTCAATTCTCTTCAGGTTTGCATCATTTAATGACTGCTCGCTTCTCTTAGGACTGTAAAAAATGTTCAAAGCCACTCCCCCAGATGACACTTCTGCACTCTTCTCTCTGCTCAGCTGACCCCTTCACAGTCTGTCCTTCCATGACTGTCTCAGACAGCTTGGGAACAGCAAACCAGTTGCTTCCTTGTGCAATTCTAGGCTTGGCATTAGTGAAACAGAGCAACATCGTGGCCCCTCATTTTCCTTGAATGGCCTGGCAAACATGGGGTGAAAACATGGTGAAACCACTTGAATGCCTTGCAAGAAGCCAAATCCATCCCTCCTGTGCTGTGCAAAGGGACCCAGGTTATAAGCAAGGACTGTACTGGATTTTCAGTCTTTAATTCTCTGTGACTGTCATGCCATTTTATAAGTGAAAATCAACCATACTTAACTTGCATTTTCTCTTAGTTGTGTATATTATGCTACACATTTGTATATACGTGCGGGCATCGAGGATGCCATACTATATATCTACAGCCTCAGTAGGTTATGCACTGCAGTGTGTTTTACCCCAGATGCTTCCATAACAAATGGCAGCGGCATTTTCCAGCTGACACCGGTTTGCTTGTTTACACCAGTAAAACGAAAAATTGAGAATGTCAGAGAAAAAGCGATCAACCTTGCAAAGCCGTATCCATTGCAGTGCTGCCAAATGGGCTGGTTTGTTTTGTCCTGCTTCCAGGGGGGCAAGATTCCCATCCGATGGACGTCCCCAGAGGCCATCGCCTATCGGAAGTTCACGTCGGCCAGCGATGCGTGGAGCTACGGGATTGTTCTCTGGGAGGTGATGTCCTATGGAGAGAGACCTTACTGGGAGATGTCCAACCAAGATGTAAGTATATTGTTATCCTAGTTATGTTCTCGGATAAAGAACGAAGCTGTGAAAGGAAGGGAAGCATAATGAAACCATGTGGCTCTGAGGTTTTGATGTTGAGATGAAAATCTCCACTCTCTGGTCAACTAAAAATTCATTAGAACTTAACAAAAGCCACCATCTTTATAGCAGGGTATTTTGGAGCTCCGAAGGAGCATATTAGAGGATTTTATCACATTGGTGGTTTTCTGTAGGATGATTCAAAGAATTCCACTGCAATGAGGTCATTGCCTTTTACATTCCTTAGCTTATTGTTAAAAAACCCTCCTAAATTTCTGTTGATCCCCTTTGGTTCCACTTGTATAACACGCTGTAGAAGTTTTCTGTACATGTCAAGCACACAGAATAAATTGCTCTTGGCACTTGCAAAAAAGAGAAGCAAAGCATTTCTACTAAAAGTTTAATGAAACCAAAATGCTTCTGGAAGTAATCAATGGATAAAAAAAGAGTGATCTGATTAGCTGACTTCCAATATGGGCTTCTTTGTTACATTAGTAAACTGTCCAAGCCTTCAATCCAAATGATTAATGGATCTCTCCCAATACTTTTTAAAGGAGCACATTTCCCCAAATAAGATTTTTGATAAATATATATATTTTTGATTCTTTTTCTGTTATTTTATTAATTTTAAATTTATCCCGCAGGAGTTACTTATGAACCAAATTTTCTGAAGTGCAGTCATTAACACAAATAGGTTTTTCCAAGGACTTTGGCTACATTGTTATGAGCTCTAAATTAATAAAAAGGTCAGTAGCGTAGTTGTAGTCAGACATGGCTAGTACTGCTGCAAAGAGAAAGAGAAGAAAACTTCCTTTCAAATGAATACCTCTGGAACCCAAGTCTCTGCAGAAAATTATGTGTTTCTATTAATTGGTAGTGAACATTTTCTCTATTGTTTGTGGAGATTAATGTATCCTGCTATGTAGGCTGTTATACCAGTGGAATGCCTTTAAGAATATCACATTAAAATCAGAAACAGAAGGATTAACCTATTTATGTGCCTTTCCTTCATGGCTGCTTAAAACATGAACTGCTTCCCATCCCTGTTCTGACTCAGAATAGTTTGTCCTGCTTTTCAATTAAGTGATCCAGATAAAAAGGAAATATTAACAGAATATGGTTTTATCGTCTTCTGCTTTGAATACATTGGGGTTTTTACTCATGGTGCAATAGACCCTGTAGGCCTGATCAAGAGGTCTTAGATTCTGGTGAGAAGGTTGTATTAAAAAGCCTCTGAACAGTGTAAATTCTAAACTAATCTTTTGTATGTGTGTGTCTGTAAAAATTATAGACAATCTAGGCAAATTTTGTCAATCTAGGAAAACTATAGAATTGGGCTTGCACTGCCTGCTGGGAAGCGTGTAATTTTCCTTAAGGTAAGTTTTAAAAGTACTTTCTGGCCCTGTGAGATCATCCACAAGATCTTCTGTCTATCAGTTCAGAACATTGGGATGTAGGTTGATTTTCTGCAGGGCAAGTTGTTTTTTCTGTTGGTTTTTTGAGTGCAGTGTCCACTGGAGAGTGTGGGAATCGTGTCTGGGTGTGTAAGGGTGACCAGAGCGGGGAAATTCAAGGCCTTTTGAAGTTTGGTGTATTAAGCACTAAATGTAGCTTTTGTTTATGGACTTGGTTCAATTGAGTGTGAGTTTTGGAGATCCTTTCTACACACTCACCTTCATCAAAGTCACATACCGTATCTTAACTCCCCTTCCTCTATGTCTAATCTACCGCCTGGTTTACTTTGCAGATAAACGAGAGGCATCGCAAGGCGAGGCAATTAGTGAATAAACACATTTGTTCAAACACAGAATGTCCATGTTAATGTTCACAGAGCTGATAAAAACGAGTCGGTGGAAGTGCCTTCAAGTTTCCAACAAAAACTTTTCTCCTTGTGCAGGTGATTAAGGCTGTTGATGAAGGGTACCGCTTGCCACCTCCCATGGACTGCCCAGCTGCCTTGTATCAGCTGATGCTGGACTGCTGGCAGAAAGACAGGAACAACAGGCCCAAGTTTGAGCAGATTGTCAGCATCCTGGATAAGCTGATCCGTAACCCCAGCAGCCTGAAAATAATCACCAATGCGGCAGCAAGGTGACGTGTTAGATCTTACATTGCATGTGCACCAATGTCTCTGATTTCTCCCATTTCCGTAATTAGAATTTGTCTGCTTGCTTTGCTGCCTCTTCAGCTTTGAACTGTAGCTGTTTGTGATCTCGAAGGCTAGAGAGTGTTCCCTGACTATTCCTTTGGGAGAAGGATTGGATGTTATTATTATTTTTATTATTGCTGTTATTTTTATTATATAGTTGCTATTATTTATCCAGTTTGTGAAAAGCTTTTGTGCTAGAGATATTGAACCCACTGTGAGGTTGAGCAGAGGTTTGTGATCTACCTTTTCCTTCTGACCTTTGGTGGTGTTTTAAGTGCTTAGCGTTTCACAGGTTACAGCTGGCCATGCTCCTAAGTAACTTTCTTAATTGGGTCCAAATACAGTGTTATTCTCTTCTCTGACAGGCCACCTGAACTTTCATCATATGAATAATCTTTCTGCTTTCAGTAGAGCTCACCGACTTCAAAATACACTTACTTTCCCTATTAGATCAACATGTTAACAAGGAATTAATTTTCAACCTGTGCAGTATTCCTAATTGCATTAAAAACATTCGTTTTTAATCCTGGTTTTTCCACACACTCTGGAACTTCACTACAATGAGATAAGAATTATCTCACTGACTGAGAGGAGCTGAAGAGTGTGTTGACACCTAAGGGCATAATGAGGATGTGGTGAAAGAAGAGCTTTAGTTAAGTAGGGTTAAAGTGAAGTGCTTTATATAATGCACAAAATGTCATACTCTCACTGAAGTGATATAAAAGATATGAAATTATTTTTTAGCGTGAGTGCTGGTGCAAAATCCTCTGTCAGCAGAGCCAGCAGAGTCAGGGAGAAAAGCACTCTGTTCCTCTGGTGCTTCAGACCCAGGTTCTTGGAGGGTGTTTCAGTGGGCAAGAGACCAGGCCAGCTTCAAAAAGCAACACAGACCTTTACTTCTGCTGCTGCACATTCTCACCATGGCAATCAAATGGGAAAGTGCATAATGGGAACACAGCAAAGGCGGTGGGAAGAGCTGCACTGCCACTGCAGACTGCTGTGCACTTGGCATGGACCTCGCTTCCCTTTTCTCCTGGCCCCTGGCTTTGTGTTGCATCTTCAGCTAGAGACTGACCAGTCTAATAACATCCTACTGCCACCCCAGAGATGAGAAAAAGTATATATTGAGAGAAGATATCTTGCACACTAATTATGTTCCAATAATTTAGTTGGTGAGCCTTTAACACATAGTAAGCCAACATGCTTACTGAAGCAGGTATTTCTGTTACCTGGCAGGTATCAGGAAAAAATCCCACAAAAGCCAAACGGTGTGAAACATTTTGGGGAAAAAACCCAAAGTGTTTAAACACCATCTTCTCACTCAAGTATGTTTCTTCCAAGCATCTTGAACCCCAGTTTGGCAAATGATTGGTGCAAAGAATTATTTTATAGGGATGTACTGCAGCAATCTGCTGAACAGGGGAGTTGGGAATTGTAACTATCTCATTTTGGTTTGGAGATCTGATTGCAGAAACCAATGCTGCATGTTTTACATTCCAAACAGAAGCAAAATGTTCCCCGTTTCCTGTGCTTCCAGTTACAGATTCGAACCCCAGCAGAGCTGAAAACAATGTTGAAGCATTTCCATTTACCTGTTCATAAGCAGTAAAAGCTGATACCCTGTAGTGGAGACCAAACTCAGTCTGAGCACTGCTGGGTGCTGTGCAGGAGCTCCTCAGTGTGATACTCTTCTCTCCTGTCTCTCTCTTGCTCTCTTTGCTCCTGGTTTATTATTCACTTTGCTGGCACAGGTCACAGAGGCTCCACATCCATAACACAATCCCATTCTCCCTTCTTACTGCATAGCATGGGGAAGGAAGGAGGCTGCTGACGTGGTAGGGAACTTCTCACAGCTGCTTGAGGTGAGCTCTCAGCAAAATGCTCCTGGTGGCAGACTGCTGCTTTGGCTTTGATGTGCAGCACATTTCTGAGGACGGTTGACTTTTATTCCTTCTTTCCAGCTACCTCTCCACTGCTACATCCCTGCACCTTCCCAAGCAGTGCCATCTCTGTCCCTTTCTGCAGCTCCTGGCTCCCTGGTGACAGACAGGGGACTGTGGGGTCCAGCTGGTGGGCACATGGTTGAGTCCAAGCGCTCCCCCACTGGGAAGGGACTTCTTGTGGTTCAGGGAATGTGTGATCCATGATCTCTCCATCCCACTCTTGCCCTGTCAGTGTCTGCAGGCCAACCCAGGCTACCCTTGATCTTAAAAACAGCCAAGAATGACAAATGAGGGATGCTGAGCAGTCCTGTGCAGGTTTGGATCACACCCATGTAACCACTGTCAGAACAGACATCATCTCAAATCTCAGACAGGGCTGCAAATCCGGAGCCAGCCATTTGTGCCCTGCAGAGAAGGCTCTGCTGGCAGGGCACGTGCCCTCCTTCTGCAGCAGGAGCCAGGGACCGAGTGCTGGACGTCCAGCGCCGCTTTTTGACAGACTGACAGAGAAAAATGAGGAAGAAAAACGAGAAGCCAGGCTTAAAATGGGTTTGGGTCTTGCTGTAGCCCGGTGCACAGAAATATGTAAGTGATCCGGGAGGGTGGTGAGTCGGGGCAGCTCCTTGAGAAGGAGACAGGGTGGGATTGCTGCCAATACTCTCCTGCTGTCAGCAGCCGGAGGGGGACAGGCATCGCTGCAGGGTAAAGCTCTCAGCGACTCAGCCCCGAGCGCTCAGGGGGTTTTGGGGGCTCTCAGTTGTTATTTGAGGCTGCAGCACTCCCGCTGCACCTCTCCTCCTCCCCGTAGTAAGCAATTAATCTAAATTATAGAGCTCCCAGCTCTCTTTTACCCATGGCTGTGGTGCTACTGGAGGAATGCTGAAGCTTTATGCCCACCATATGCTTGTAGGTGTTCAGGGTTTAGTCGGCCAGGAAAAACGTTTAGCCTGACGACGTCTCTTGCAGATGCGAAACCTGTCTCTTCTTACAGATTTTAGACCTGATGTTTGTTTAAAATAGCCCCAGCACTGTTGTATCCTACTGAAAACCATATTGCTGGAGGTGCATGGGATATCCCTGTCCTCTGGGTATGTTGCTGTTAAGTGACCTCAGCTGAAGGATGTGCTCGACTCTACATCTGATTCCAGGCCACAGCCCAGGCACGTTTTTGCACTAATACCTCGTAGGAATAGAGGAGAGGAGTCAAAGCCTTCAATTCTGTGTTTCCTTTTCAGTTTTCTATCCCTTCGGGCCACTCCATAGCATCTAATAATTTCTTGATACCCGAGGGGATGTTTTTATCCCTATTGATCATCACTCTGCAGACCATTCTCCGTGCTTTTGAACCTTCCATCGACAAAAGGCTTTTTGTAGCCTCAGCGCAGCAAACGTTTCATAATACCTTTCCTGGTGTTGTGTTTCATCTCAAATTCACTTGAAAATTCCGTTTCTATTCCTTGTAAAACGCAGAGTATGGCAGATTTCTTTCTTACCTGTCCAAATTCACTTTTTAATCAGGTGGCCACCTTGAGCTCTTGCTAACAAGACCTGCCCTGGTTATGGACACGGGTGTTTTGTGTCCCTCAGGCTGCCTGGAGTTCACTGGCTCTGTCAGGGGCTGGAGGAACAGAACTCAGTGCAAGTCATGCGGTTTTCTAAAGCCCAACCTCATGATATTTCTATTTGATTTATGTCTTGCTGTTCTTTCCTGTTTTCTGAACACGATGTTCGTTTCTCTAGCAGAGTCCTTGGATATCTTTAGGGTGGAAGTGAGTTCATAGTTCTCCCAGTTTTGATCAAGTTCATTATTTTTCTTCTCGAGCTTATGTTTTTTTTAGTCCGCTGTGCATTGCTTCACATTTGTGAGCATTTCCTACGGATACAAAGCAGATGGAAAGTCTTCTCGGCTTGAGTTGGAGAGTCAGAATCACTTCACCCACCTGCTGGCAAGTTGGTGAGGTTGTGGTCTGACAAGGCTTATTAGTTGTTGTCTCATTTGTGTGGGGAAAAAACTGTAACCTGAGTCATGGAACTGGAAATACTTTGTGTACACTGCAAATCTTAAATAGACGAACGAAATTTCCTTTATTTCTTTTCACTTCTTTATATTTCTGATCCATATATATATATGATGGCTCCCTAGAGTCACAATGTATATTATCATTTTCTGTATATGAATCTTACTCTTACGTGGCAATTTGAAAAAAATAATAATATTTAAAACATGTGTGTAATATGTATAAAATATTTAGAACATTTGCGTAATTACCAATATATTTAAAGCATTTCTGTATCCCAAAATGGATTAAGCTGCCAGAAGGTAGTGTGATCTTGAGGTATAAGGATTATGATACAGGATTCAGGCAAGTCAAATATTGGGGCAGCTTTGCTATAGTTGCTGTGTGTGTTCACATCTTTATAAATCAGGATTAACTGAGTTAATGCACAGACTCTGCCAATGAAAAGCCTTAGGAAAAAATTGAAAATAGTTTCTAATTACAACAGATGACTTTTAGAAATTATGAGTTTCTTCCAGGCCTCTGATCGATTACAAAACTGACAGGGAATCTGCACAAAACCCCTCAACCTGCTTCTGTATTTGCTCTTGTTTCCACAGAAGCCTTTGGTGAAGTGGAAGGCAGTGTCAAGTGTCGCTGCTGTTGTTCCTTTACGCTGCAAGCACATATTTAGGAGAAGAGGGAAGAATTATATTGCAAAAAGAAAAAAAAAGGGGGGGGGAGAAAACACCTGAGAATTCAGGATATTTCTGTATTAAGTGTCTTTGTGTTTATTTCCAGCTGTACTAATAGTTATGTCTGAGTGCAGGAATTCCAAGACTTTGTCTCATATGTCAAATGCAGAAAATAAACAGCTGATAGTCGTCTGTGTAAAAAAAATCATAATTTTGCGAGCCGCTCAGAGTTAACAGCTGGTGATTTTGTTAAATCTCTTTGGGTTTTTTCTGGAAAATGCTACTTATTCCTCATTGCAAATTGAAGACCTTGGAGGAAGGAGGTTTTTAATGGGGCATTTATCATTCAGTTCTTTATTCTCAGTTCATATCTGGCCCAAGCATCTAACATGGAATGTCATTAACACATTTTTCTGCTTGGGTGGAGCTCTGTAAAATCATCTGGTGATTTCCATCCACTTATAAGATGCAAGTAGTGTCATTTCAAACACATTTGTGAAGCGGTTCTCAGCTTGGAAACACAACCCTGAATTGTTTTGCAAAATCTGTTGGACCTCATTTTGTTCTGGGAAATGTCAAAACTCCATCCCTTTCAAAGGCAGCTTCCTTCGTGGGATTTTTCAAAATGACCATTTTGTTTAGCTAACTTCTCTATCTCTCTGAGAATTTCTGTGTTTAGAAACTTCAGAAGCAAAGTTTTGTTTTGTAATTCCAAGTGTTTTCAGACCACTGAAATGTTGTGAGTTGCAAAATGTGAAAATTATGAACAGACACACAGATTGAAAGCAATCGAGATTTTAGAGAAATAGTACTACTTATAAAAACCCAAAACATTTAGAATTACATTTATGCTAATTCCAAAGTGAGTAACATTATGCATGTTAACTCAGCACCTTTTCTATGCATAGAACTTAAATAAAATTTAAACCCACATTTTTTTTTCTCCAGAATGAGGTACCTCAACCAGCTCAGTAGGGTTATTCTTGATTTACAATAATGAATACGCAGCTTGATCTTATTCTTCCTGTTGATGAATGACACAGTACATGGATAAAAACTCTTAGGATTTTATTGAAGGCTCAGGAACTGAAGCTTATAAAATGTGCAGTTGCCTCCTTAAACTTCACTCAGGGGCCTAAGATTGTATATCCCATATTATTATACAAATTTCACATCTTCCATGAATTTCCTAATTCCAGTTCTGTGGTGAGGAAGCAGCATATCTGACTATGGAAATAATTAAAAAAATCATCTATGAACAGTTATGTGGGTTTTCTTTAATACAAAAAAAATACATATTTTTTAGTAATTCCCGACAGTCTGTAACTGTATTGGAAAAAAAAAGACATTATTTCTGGATTGTGCTGCAGCGCTGCAGGTAGATTTGGTTTCAGGTTTCTTGTTGAAAGTTCTCTGTTTAAAAATCCAAGTATTACTGCTGCTGTTACAGCTAAGGCTAGAAAAGCCAGAAAGTCACTTATTTTCAGCAAAAGCATGGCTGAAATTCTCTCCAGGTAGTCCAGAAAATTGAAGGAGTCAGGGCCAGTCTCTCTTCCTGATGAAGACAGGAAAGTGCTCAAAAATGTGTATGAATAATTAATTCCTCATACACCCTTCGATGTGTTAGCGAGTTGTTTACAAGCCTATCTTGATTTTTCTTGAATTTGATGGCCTGTTATTTGCTAGTAATTGATTGTTCACATGTGCTGTGTTGTCTGTCATTGCGGTGCTCTCGCTGGTGTCATTCTCACACATCCAGGGGCAGCGTTTGCCATTTAAAATCTCAAGTTTGCCCCTCACAAAGTTTGTTTCCGCGTAAAACCCGATGATTCAGTGGAAACGCTCCGGCGTTCCGGCTTGGTGGGACATTTATGGCAATCAAACTCCAAAGGAGCAAATAAAGAATTCAGGCTGCTCGTTTATGCAGCATAATTCAAGCCGTGTTTTTACAAAAAAATATTTGCAACAAAACAGAACTATTTTTATTAAAACCAGCTGAACATTTTGTTGGGAAGCTCCCTTTTTTTTTCAGCCCTTCAGGTCAGATGTCTTAGGATGCTTGACATATATTGCTGACCTCCTGTAACAGTGTTTGTTTGCTTATCCCTGGTAGGAACTTCCAGGATGGAGGGCTGAAGGAAGGAGATTCCAGCTTTCCTTGGAACGTTTCAGAGAGGGCTTAGGCTTTGTGGTTGTCAGGATGTCAACAAAGGCATCTGGGTTTGGCCACATGCTTTGTAGGGCAGGATTATGTGCAAATTTTAAGCTTTGTTTAAAATCCAGCAACAACATAATCTCTGTCCTAAACCAGACTGCTCGCTCCAAAAGAATTCAAGCAATGTCAGCCTCCAATGTTAACTCTCTCTCTGAAGCTTGTTCAGCGTAAAATAGCGAATTTATGGAGGGGGAGAAAAACTTTCAGCTACAAATCACAAAGCAAAATGGAAGAATACAGTAAATTATTCTTCTCGGTGTCTAAACGTAGTTTGGGTCGTGCAGGGAATCCAGGAGTTAGACTGAGATTTTTAGGGACTTCATTTAGTTAGGAGGCAGAGACAGAAAAGCCCTGTTTCCACCTGACTTCCCCAGCAGTCATTAATACCCAGCCTGGGGCAGACACCACTCGACCATTGTCCCTTCAAAGTTGGGAGCTGCTGGGGCTCACTGTTAACAGGGACAGTAAAACATCTATTTGCGCTTTCACGCTTCTAATTTGTCTCTGCTGGTGAGAAACTCGGGCAAGAATTTACAGCAGACCGGGCTGGGCGCAGTATAATTTAAAGAGTATCATTTAAAGAGTATAATTTAAATAAGTATAATTTACATAAGTATAATTTAAACAGCAATGCAGCCGGAGCGATGGGTGGCCTTGCCCTGAGTACCTGCTGTTTATTGGCATTCCCAGGGGTTTTGATCTGCTGTTCTCAGCTCGGTGTGCTGGCTGTACAACGGGAAGCCCTCGTTAGAGTTTATGGGAATTCTGATGCTGGAAATGCTGGGGAAAGAACGTGCCTGATGCCACTTGTCTGTGGAAATTTGCAGTGGGCTAGAAGGGCATGCTATTCACAGCAAGTGGGAGATGCAAAGAGCCAGAAAAGCATCTCAAGAGCTCTCTGAGGCATTTTGCTCTCCTTTCTCTTCTGAAGACCCTCTAGACTCTCCTGACAGTAATGACTGGTTGCTCTTAAGGGTCTGTCAGCCCATCCCAGGAAAAGGCCACGTGCCTGTATTTCTGTGCTTTAAAAGCAAAGCTCAGGCTGTGTTATGAGAAAAAGAAAAAAGCCATTTCATCAGTGTGCTGATATTTTTTTGCCTTTGTTTGGTGTTGGGAAAAATTAAGGAGCATCGATACACCGAGGCATGTGATTTATTACCCCACCAGGATACTGAAAAGAGATAAGCCCCTTGAAAAGCGTGTTTTGAGGGGAGGTAAAGGAGCGGGGAAGACTGAAGGACTGATCTGTAGGGCAGTTGATATTTTATTTGCTCATTGTCCCAGAGGAAGTAGTTTTTGTGGTGGTTTTTGCCAAAAGGGAACATGGAGCTGGAAAAGAAGAAATCCAGGATGACATTTGGAGAGGTGCATCATTCTGCAGCAGGCCACCAGCCTCACCTGCATCATTTTCCCCTTTGGTTATTTGTATTGCCCCTCTTCATTTCTCCAGCTCTCTTCAACTCCAAAGAGTAGTCCCAGGCTGCTTATTACAGAGTGTGCAAACATCATACGAAGGCCCTAGAGAAGAGCAAATGTGAATTGTATTTATTGGACCAAGTTGCAAATTCTGCTCAGAGTACCTTAAAAATGGGCATGAAGAGGTGGAACCCCAAATATTTCTGTCTTAAAGGTCCAGGGATAACCAAGTAAACATAATAGCTCTAGTTCTCCTTGGCCTGTCATTTATTTACTGGTCTCCTGTTGATACACAAATATACATATGATTCTGATTGCTGTAGGAGATAAAGCTAAAATTTGCTTTCCACACCACCTGTTATTTTTGGTGTTATTTTTCTCCTGACACCGGAGAGCCTTCTTGTTCGACCAGAATTCTGTGCTTCAGCTTACCATAATCATAAAGCCCATAGGATTTGTGTTCAATCCAGGCTCGTAGGTTTTGCTCCCTCGGAGGGAGCAATTTCACTTCACAAAATCAGCTTTTAATTACCTAAAATTTGCCACAGGAAATTACTTTATGTTTTTTTAAATGCCTTCCCCTTTAAAAGAAATGGACTGTGGAAGGGAAAGTCTAGGTTTAAAAAGCTGAGGGTTGGTTGTGTGTTTTTGGAGGAGGAGGTGGAAAGAGAGAGGCTCCTACAAAGCGACTGTGTGTGCACAACTCCTCGGTGTCTTTGCCCAATACCCCCCTTTGTGCAGGAGAAGTGGCAGAACATTTTGGTTTGCTTTATCTCAATTCCTGGATTTTGCAAGCTAATTTCTTTCTTGCCAGGCAGCCGCCAACCAGAGATGAGACTTTCCTGCTGTATTGGGAAGGGTTCTAATTATCCTTTTGTTGTGACAAAAAGCTGTGCTTGTGGTAATAAACTTCAGTTCTCCTCACTCCTGCAGGTGGCTCAAAGGTTGATTCCTGCTGGGAAAGGAATGGGCACATCCAGAGAAAGCTTCCAGCAAAAGGGCATTTTGTAACTGGCATCTCACTGTTAAATTTGTCTCTCTGACCTGACTCTTGCTGATCTCTGTTTTTCAGGGCACCACATGTCAGTAAATACAGCTGTGTAGATAGACAGGAATAGGAAGTCTTTCCATGGCTGTTGAAAGATGACATGGGAGGGTATATCATAGTCAAAGTGACAAAGCAAAAAGAGTTAAAAAAAAAAAAAAAAGAACGGAGAGAGGGGAGAGAAGAAAAGATGGAGAGAAATGTTCTCTTTCACTTCCCCTGAGCAAACATGTAATTTCCATGATTTCTTTTTAATGACTCTCTTCTGAAACCAGTAGGTACTGATTTATGAAAAGCTGTAAAAGATCAGGTGGAACCCTGCAGGACGTCGTTTACAGCTGCACGGATTGCAGCCCATCTAATTCGTCTAGTAAAGTGTGAGCTCATGGCGCACATCACCCAGACCATAAATTCTGTGCTCAGACCTCCTGTCTAGGGGCTGGGGCAGGGGGAAGAAACCTGCCAGTGTGTGCAGATGCTCTGAAAGCCCAGCTTTCCCTTAGTGCCTGTGAGGAGACATCGCAGGCTCTTCGTAGTGAGGCGAATTCCTGTTCATTGATAAACAGTCCAGATGTCCTCTCTGAGGAGGAAAGTAACTAATTTTTGTTTGGATTCCTACAAGAAGAAAAATGATACTTTACAGTGCTGGTTATTCTGAGGTCACTTGCATTAAAATTAGGTCATATTTTTTGTCATGATGATACTTTGATCCAAGTAATAAACATAAAAGCTCTTTTGGGCCGTTCTTAATTCCTAATCCTAGAGACCTGTTCTATTTCAACTTGTTTATACTTTTTTTTTCATTGCTGATTCTTGAGTCAGACCTTGTTTTATTAGACTTAAGCTAAAAAGGCACGCTAGGCTGGGGGGAAAAAGTAAAAGCCACGCTTTATCATTATGAACACTTCATAAATACTCGTAATTAATGCCTTGGGATTCCACAGACTGCACCAAGAAAACTATAAATAAGAAGCATTGGCTCTTCATGGGACAAACAGTAGTCAACAAAATGCAGGCCTTACAGCTACTGATTAAAGTTATCTTGGGCATGAATATCCAACCTGAGCCTGTAACTGGAGGCTGTTTAAAGCTGGGTATCACGTAGGTGTCCAAGAGGGGTGTTAACATGAGAACAGCACATGATGAGTTCTGCCTCTTCTGTCCTCGGTCAGTCTTTGTGTTGGTGCAGCCGTGCTGTGCTTTCCCTGCTTCAGTGTTTTGAGGGCAGGGCAGGTTTCTGGTGTCTTCTGTTGCTTTTTTTGGGTTGTTTCTTACTGGTTTCCTCATTATTATCTCTAGCAGAGGACTTGGATGCAAACTATTGCAGTTCAGCATCCTTCATGAGCACCACATTGATCTCAAAGGCAGAAGATGGTTTGGTTCTCACTTCTACATTATTTGTATGATACCCTTATGGAAGTTTCAGTGTCTCAGAGTGAGCATCAGTTTTAAACCAGGCATGGCAATTGCATTTTACATTTGGCTGAGTGTATTTTATAGCAAATCTCCTTATTTCTGCCTCTGTGCACTGCAGAATGAAAGCCTCGTGCAGTTACATTTGTCTCACGCATTCACTTAACATTTGTTTTTTTTTTAGACTTGGTACTATTTCTTTAAAGTCGCTGGTGTCTTATTATTTGGGCTTCTAACTTAGTAGCAGCATTTAGGATTTTTCCAGTGGGTTCTGAACATTGGATATGAATAAATTCTACCAGCATGCTCAGCTTGGAGCCTGGAGTGTGCATCATTTTTCTGTTGGCTGGGACTCGGTGAATCACAGATATATAGATATATAATCTAAGTTAGCCTTGTCTTTATTAATGCTTTAAATTGTAAGGTGACAAACAATATGCTTCATGAACTGGTGAGGCTTCAGTGGTTTAAACTCAGGCATGAGAGGCTGGTGCTCTTAGGCACGATGATTACACAGCATTTGCTGCCAGCACCAGTAGAGGTGGTGGCCTCACCAGCTGATAGTTTCCACAGATGGACAGCAAAGCCACATCCAGCCTGGAAACTCTCACCAGTCTTAAGTTCAGATATAAATCTGTATGTATCCCTGCTGCCTAATTTTCATTACATTCCTTATTTTATTTTATTTAATTCCAGGCCATCAAATCTTCTCCTGGACCAAAGCAACATTGACATTTCAGCCTTCCGTACGACAGGTGATTGGCTCAATGGTTTTCGGACAGGACAGTGCAAAGACATTTTCACGGGTGTGGAATACAGTTCCTGTGATACAATAGCCAAGATTTCCACAGAGTAAGTTTCAATGGACCGTGGCTCTTCATCTGTTGTGGCTTGAGGTACAAACAGAAGCATGAGTGGCATTTTTATACAGAGTTTGCAATTTTTAGCTAAAATGGCCTTACATTTAAAGACAAAAATGCAAATTATTGTTGTAGTTGCAATACACTTGCAGGAAACTGAAGTGCTCTGGTGACTGTGTAAAGGCCACGGTCCTATAGCTTTTTCTTACTAAAGACAATGAAATTCCCTCTTTTTTCCAGCACAGTAACCCCGTGCATCAACTGGTACACCAGCATCACTTTATTTCACTCACAGTTTGGAGTTTCTCGATTCTTTGTATTCTGCCTTTTATATGAGGGTTTCTTTGCAGCTGGCACGTTCTTTCCCTTTATTGCCCATCCCATATTCCACGAAACCACATGAGACAGTGCAAACTCTTTGTGTTTTCCTCCTATATGCTAATAATTATTCTGAGGCTGAACTCCCTCTTGCCTCCGGTTTTGACATTTAAACATGATACAGTTGGAAGTTTGCAACTTGCAATTTTATTACGTTTTAAACGCAATCCATCTTTGTTCTAGTGATAAGGGAGAGAAGGGTAATATTCTTTCTGCACCTGTAAAGGCATCACGTACAGTTATGAATTTAATGCCAAAGGAAATCTTAATTCCTTGCTGGGCTAGCTGAATACACAAAAAGTTGTGAAGAAGCAAGCAGCTGCGGTACCAACAATTAAACACATCAATGCCGTTAATTAGTGTATTATTGCATCTATAAAAAGGGTGCTAATGGCTTTTTATAACAATTACCCTTTGGGGACAGTGCAGAAATCCTCTAGGAATGCCCAATTTCCTGTGAGCCACTGGTTAATTAGCCCTTCACAAGTGTTAAACCACTTTGTGTTGTACAAGGTACAGCGAGACTGGACGTTCTGGAGAAACAAGAGGTGAAACACAAGGTAGACATTGGAAGCTTAGCCATGAACTGATAGCACGGTTCAGGGGACCTGAATTCACAGGGCTCAGAATACAATGGCCAGATGTCACCACTGCCCAGGAAAGCAATCAGGTTGCTGGGGGGATGGAGGTGTCAGAGAGGCTCAAGATCGCAGCTGACCCCTTGCCCCAAAATCCCCATGCTTGTATCGCTGGAGAACACTGCTCCATTGTCTTCTCTTCCAGGTAAGCAAACACAACAAGGCTAAATGAGTTTTCACTCTCTATTTTTTTTTTCCTTTTTGTGGCCCCCTTGTGTTTTCATACAGTGGCTCTCAGGTTTTTTCACCCCAGGGCTTGTGTTTCAGCAGAGCCGCTGTACCTGGCGGCTCCTCCAGTGCAGCAGCAGAAGAGGAGTGAGATGGTTGCTGTTTGCTCAGGTCAGTGCTAGGAAGCACAGAGCGCTCACTCACACTATACTCCTTCTCTTTTTTTCCAGTGACATGAAGAAAGTGGGAGTCACGGTGGTGGGCCCTCAAAAGAAGGTGGTTAGCAGCATCAAAGCTCTAGAAACTCATACAAAGAACAGCCCCGTTCCTGTGTAAGGTACCAAAAGGATGTTGCTCAGGAGAGAAAAGTTGCTTCGCAGGTCTAAAGCAATGGCTGATAAACGGCAGAATTTAAAGGAGTTCTTTGCAACAGTTTTGAGATTTCAAACCCACTGAGACACTCAAATATTGAGTATAAATGCCTCAAAAATAGGAGCAAACTTGTTTTCTATCTGTTGATCCTAAAGGGTGGGTGCTCTTGACTGACTGTTAATGCAGATAGTAAATTTCAAAAGACAAAAATATGTTACAAAATCCTTCCAAGTAAAAACCAGTGTTACTAAAACCTAGAGCCATTTGAATATTAAGTGACTGAATAACACAAAAAGAAAAAAACCATGGACACAAAAGCTGTGTATTTGATCTATACAGCAAACAAGAAGAAAGAAAGACTTGCAGTATTTTTATACAGAAGAGATCTGTAACAGGTATTTTATTTCTTTAGAAGCAAGGGAAATAGAGGACTATACCTCACAACCTGTCTGGCCATATTTACTATAATGTCGTTGTAACATGCTATTTCAGCTTCAGGAAGGAACACAGAAATAAAGTTTGTAGTGACTTTGAGTTAGTTGACAAAAGATTTTCACCATTATGTTAGCTTCCCTAACTGTGTTCATTTCAATAGAAACAAGTCTTAATTTTTAAAAGACTTATTTATTTTCGTTTTGTTTTGGATTTTTTTTTCCATTATTGTTTATATTTATGCTTAAATACCTTAACCTGGCTGTATTATTGCCAAGTGCCAAATGTTATCAAAACTTCATTGGTTGAACCGGAGAAATTGTCTGAGGGTTAATTGCTAGGTATTTTTATACTCACAACATAATACATGAAGTACAGAAGGAAAGAAAGATGGTCTTTTTGCCAGCTCTGACACCAGACAAAGCATGTGGACTTGCTGAGATTTCTTCCATTTGCTGTGAGTGGAATTTTAAGCCAGGCTTGAGTCCTGACAGTTGTGTGTGGATCGGTGTCTGCCCCAGCCAAGCACATCTCATCTCCTTCCCAAAGGCCTGTTTTCACGTCTAAATGAGGACCCCTATTCTTAGGTGCTCTTCAGGTCTATCTGCCTAGAAAATAATAAAAAGAGCCAGGGTTGTTGCACCCTGCGTTAGCTGATCGTGCTTTTTTGGGTTCACTGGGAGGTGCTCCATTTGTGGCTTCCACGTGGGAGGCTCTGCTCCCAAGGCTGGCAATTGGGAAGTGTCCTGCCCTGTGGGCAGCCACAGGTAGTTGTGCTGAGATGATGACTTGCAGCCAAAGGTGTGAGTAAATTGTTTAAAAGAATTACTTGCATTGTGAAATGGGGCTTTGGTATGTAATCTTACCTCCATCTGATCTAGAACCCCCCTGTCCAGGTGCTGCCATCCTGAATTTTTGGCAGAGGCTCCTTGGGCACCAGTTCCTGGAAAGAAAGAAGAAAGAAACCAATCTTTAGGAGAGCATTCACATCTCCCAGTGGAAAGAGGAAAATGGAAGGTGGGATTTAAGAGCCATATTTTCCCTGTAGCTTCCCAACTCCTAAGCTGCTGCTCTGGAGCACACCAGTCCCAGTTCTGAGCAGACAGGACTCTCTGCTCTGGAAATGGGTGGTTTAAATCACGGTGTGAGTCACTTCTTGTGCTACACACATGAGCTGCTTATTTTCTTGGCTTTTGAAGCTCCTTGTAGCATAGGATATGTTAGGAAGGGAAGAATCAGTTTTCAGGGTTTGTAGGGCTGAAATTGTTCTTTGTGAGCCTGGGACTTATAAAATAGAGACACAACATTTATCACACATTACTAAATAGAAGCAGAATTAGAGACCTTTTGGACAAGTGCTGGCAGTGAACATACTGTAAAGGACTGGATTTGAAACACGCTCACAGGATAATAATTTAATAATTAGGAATACATTCTGAAAGCAAAATGGATGGGTTTTAAAGTAAGTTGAAATTAGAAAAATGGAAGAAAACGAAGCACTTAAGATGTAAAGAACACTTCTCCTTATCTGCCACAACCTATTGTGAAATGCAGCATGCTGAGTAGAAAAGCTGTATTTTCCATTGCTTAGTTCATTTGCAATCTTTCTTTTCTTCGGGTTGAGATTGCTCTGAATGAGACCCCGTCAGGGAATTTAAGTCGCCCAAATCCATTTGCAAACATCATCTGCGTGGGGACAGCTTTTTATACCGCATCCCTTGTGGCATTTCTCTTCAGCTTCATTCTGCTGCGGGAGAGTGGGGGGCAGACATCTGTGAAACACTTCTGGAAACGCAGAGCCAGCTCGTAGGGTCCTAGATGATGACTGAAAACTTTGCACCAACCACCCTCGATTTTCTCCTGTCCTGCATCCTGTCGTGTTCCTTGCCCACTGTTTAGGCATGCTCAGCATAAAGATTAAATCTCACCCATGCTTGGGGAGTGGGGAAATAAGAAAAAAAGAGAGAGAGATTCCATTTTACTTTTCTTTGCTGTTAGGAGTAGAGAGTTTTAAAATCCATTTATTTTTTTCCTCTCCCTGTCAAAAGGTTGATTTGTACTGTAAGTGGCCTCTGTTGCAAGCATCCTATACTCCCTGTCCCTGTGTACATATGTATACATAGCAGTGTACAATTCTTCATTGTGGAGTAGAGAGACTAGAATTCGTGTGGCCATCTTCCTGTACAGGACTCGCATCAATTATCAGCACCGAGCAAAATGCAACTGCTCATAAAATGACATGCCCTATTATTGGTTCCGTATCTTTAAATATAGTTTCCATTTTATTTATTTCTGTTAACATATCTAGTTTTTCGTGCTGTAACTTAGCATTCAATAAGCAATGTATAGATGTGATTTGATTGGCAATATGTATTTACTTTAACTTGTATTTCAAAGCATTACTTACTCATGTAGATTATATATTGTGCAATTGTAGATGGCCTCTTACTAATGTAAAATGATTTGTAGTGGAAACATTTATATTTTTATAATAAACATAATGAAAGTATTTTTTACATACTGGAATACTGAGGTGATTGCTTGGAGGACAAAGTAAATTTATTTGAGTAGTGTGATAAAATTGTAATTAAATATGGATAAATTCTGAGTGTTAAAGCATGGGTTCGGAGTGCAAGCTAGATATTACCTATATTATCTATTAAAAGAAACAAGCAGTGCAGGTTTTAACTAAACAGACCAGCATTTGTGCTAAACTGACCTCCATCACTCAAAGACTTTACTTTCTCCATGGATACTGGAAAACATCATCTTCTGCAGCCTGCCTATGGGATATCGAAACAGCCGTCATTTCTTTTAGTTGTGTCAAGTATTTCCAAACTTTGGCTTTTTTTCCTCCCTTGCCAGTGGACCTCTTTTCATCTTATTACTATGTTGAATCCAGTAAAAGATGTACTTTTCAACAAAATAAAATAGCCCACCGCTTATTGTAATTTAACCCCACGATCATTTCTTGCCTCTGAGTATCTGTGTTAGATATTTTGCCCCTGTTTTGTTGTGTCCCTACCAAGTTGTTTCTGTATGATTCACAGAAGTACAGGGTCTTTAAAAATGCCAACATACACAACTCAGGAGTTCTTTTCCCACAAAAAATAGGAGTCGTCTGGATGTTTGCCAGTTTCTTGATTTTACAGGGTCTTTCTGTACCATAAATGATTTTGCATGCTTTTGTATACTGCTCTGCTTTCTGGTGCAAAACAATGAGTAATATACCTGTTCTGGAGCCTGTAAATTGATGAATTTTATGGACATGGATGTAACAAACTTTTCTTTTGTTGTTGTTTTGTCTTGCTGTCTCCAATAGAAAGGGGAATCACAGAGAAGAGTGGCCCAGAATTGGACTTGACTTTAAATGACAACAGCTGGACTGAAGTCCCCTTGTTCTTCCTAACACCAGCATGCCTCGTGCTGTGCTGTAGGGGATACTTGTGGTGTCATTTTACCTTCTGATGAGTGGGTTTTGATGACCTGAAGGACAGGGAAGCAGCTCTGAGGGTCTAATGTATGCAGTGTGCAAACCATTTGCACTGTGAATAGGTTACACTGACTTGTGTCTGTCCCTTTAGCTTTACTGGTCCTTTTTATTTGCTTTATATCCTAAAAGGCACAACAGCTATTGGTGTTTTTATAACAGTTGCCTTTACTGTAAAACAGTACTCCCAGCCGGTTCTGGAACAGCAGGTAGGATGCATTCCCATGCAGAGCAGCAGAACGAGTAAATGCCTCTCTGCCCACCACCTTGTTTTGGCTCAAAACCTGATAGTTCCACAAATTCGGGTGTGTTTGCTGGGATTTTTCAGTAGTGCCCAAAAGATGCTTTTCCACCTTGCATTTCTTCTTAAGGATGATGCCCAGACCTAGATATCAAGATCATTAAAAGCCAAGGGAAGTCAGACAATTACTTCTGCTGTCTCACATGTGCCAGTCCTGTTAGTTCAGACAAATATCTATACCACTGACTTCCTTTCATTTCCTGAGCCACTGTAATTCCTCAGATCCTTCACAAACTTCCACTGCCTGGTCAGCAATTCCCCATTTCATACGTGTGTACTCAGTTCCTTTTTCAATCCTTCCTCCGATTCTTTGGTGTTTTTAATGAATTTTACTTTGCCTATTTAAAAATATTTATCCTACAAATGTTTCTGTCGGCCTTGATTCGTTCACACATATAAACATGCACATGCTCATCATTCCAGGTTACTAATGCAGAGGGTGAACAGCACAAAACAGGAGAAAAAGCTTTCTCCTGGCTTCTTCATTATGTTTTCAGATGGCCAGGGAACCCCTGCTGGATGAAGAATACTCAGTACACGGGATTTTTCAGCTTGCTCTGCTTTCGCATTAAAATGAATTCATAATAGCCCATATTTCCCCCGTTAGCTCATAAGAATGTCATGTGGGACAGCACCAGAAGTCTTAGTAAAGACAAGATAAATCACATCTACTACTTTTTAGATTATCCTGTCACAGAAATGAATTAGATGAGTTCGACATGATTTGTTTATTCCTGACAAATCTTAGTTGGTTTCTTAAGACCTCGTAATCCTCCAGCTGCTTAGAAATGTATTGTGTGAGATATATATATCTTTTTGGGTATTTGAGGTTAGTGTACCTACTCTGTAATTGCCTGGTTCTGCTTTTCTCCTCTTTTTAAAGCTGATCTTTGGTCCTCTGCAGTTGCCTGGACTCCAGGACTCCTCCAGGAGAATAGCCAGTAGCTGCCCTTAAGCTGCTAAAGTAAATCTCCCTGAGTCTGCAAAGCTGAATGCATCAATCACTTGGTCTAACTCCCAGGATTGCTAATTGTGAAACAGCAATAAAATACATACAGACAAGTGTTTCTGCTGCCTGACCAGGTTATGTCTTGAATTTTTGCAATCAAGCAACTACTGAGCGTCATCGTTAAAGAAGCATTTGGTTAGCAAATGTCATTATTTGTTTTTAATGAGGTTGAACAATTGAGGGTCATCACTTTGAAGTTGGATGATGAGGTCAAGCAACCTATGAAGGTAGTTGAGATCCACTGTCTAGTATCACTAGAAATCTTTTAATTCACTCTATTGCCATCCACCTAAGGGGGAAAATATCCTTTATCTCCGTTCCTCTTCTGTCCAGTTTATCCTAATATTCTTAGAAAGCTCAATTTTTAAATCTCTTCAGTAAAGTGAGCTTCTTGAGTTTACTCACCATGGATTTGTAATTAATTCTGAGTTTAGTTTCCAGCCTTTAAGAAGTGTCTGTTTGCAAGGGCATCTGAAATAACCAGAGCTTTTTATTCTTAATATTTGAGGATCTAGGAAAGCAGGTGTTGAGTTTGCATCTGAAGTGATTCATCACTAAACTGTGATATGTAACAGCAATCATAAAGCACATCTGGGCATAAAGCATCAGACACGAGGCCTTGGGCACCCACAGATACAGTTTTCATGTGTACATAAGGTGCCTGTGGGTATATAAAGTATGTTTTTCCCAGAAGAAGCTGTGCTGTAGCTGTACACAGCTGGCAAAGTTCATGCTCCTCCTTGCTGTGAAGGTGCTGCCTCTTCAATGCCTCTGTCAGAGCAGAATCCCCTTTAGGAGGGCTGTGACCCTCATCCCAAAACGCTGCCCAGGCACCAGCCCAGCCCTCCCCACAGGGCTGGATTTCTCCTCCTGGCACAAGGACGAGAAACCAAGAGTTCAGTCACTGTGTTCACGGGAGCACAGAGTAAAGCATTTCATTTCAAGGCGCGGAGCTGAAATAAAGCCAGAAAAACCATATAAATGCTAAAAACTATTTGTTTAAATGAAAAAGAAAATGAAGGGCTGGTAGCTTGTTGCCACAGTCGGACCAGGGATTCAAATAAGCCCCTCTGATGCTAATTTTCCTGTCGGTCCCCCTCCCAACCCAGCAGAAGATACTGCTTGGGTGTAGTTTACAGCTTGAAGACATTTATTTTCACAGGGTGATTCACTCCTTTCGCTTTCAGTACTCTCAGAGCCCAAAATCAGGCTCCAACCACCAAAGTTTCGTGCGTGCCTTTCTCTTGCAGACTTTCCCTGGTACCTGCTGTCCCCTGCTGTCCCCACCAAGCATCGTCCCTCTCCCCTCCCTGTGCTGGCAACAGCACCAAGCTGTGTCTCCCAGCCCGAACTCCTGGAAAACCCCAAAAATCGGGCTGGGAGATGACTGAGGAGATGTTTTCGAGTCAAAGCAGCGTTTCAGTAGTTGCCTTGCTGAGCTTCCCATTTCTGATCCTGTGCCATACAAGTTTATCTGTGTGAATCCCACCGGACATTTAGATTTGCCTGGGATTTTTTTTTCCACCCCATAAATCACATTCATTGTAGACATTTTCCTCCCACTTAGGATCTAGAGTGGTGGAATAATAATTTTAGCTACAGGATGATATGGGTTTAATAAAAACAGATGATGACTAAAATAAAAAAACAGAAGAAAATAAAAAAACAAACCTAAATGAACGCAATGAAATCCACCAAAAATCAAGGTTACTGAGTTGGATATTGTCTCTCTAGCTGATCATTTGGACATGGGCTGGTCACGTAGGGTTCCTGCATGTTCTGCCCATCTTTTCTGCGTTGTCTGGGTGGCTTTTTGCACAGCCAGCTGGATATTTGCTAGCGAGTTTGCTCACTGC
This sequence comes from Sclerurus mexicanus, assembly GCA_013396755.1. Taxonomy (NCBI): domain Eukaryota; kingdom Metazoa; phylum Chordata; class Aves; order Passeriformes; family Furnariidae; genus Sclerurus; species Sclerurus mexicanus. The sequence continues at coordinate 544,206 of VWZF01006291.1, read as the reverse complement.
TGAAACACTCAGCTTCGCCTCAGGCTGGTTGTCAGCTCCTCAACAGTAATGATTCTCGGCTTTATCCCCCTTTAAAATTGCATCACCTTTTATTATTTAACTATTTTTATTTCTTTCTTTCACCCTCATAAAGTTTGGGGGGGGGGGGGCTTTAGTTGAGGACTAATCCACAGTTCCCACTTGTATATACTTTTAAAAAAATAAATTATGCCTCATTAACTGAGTTAATACTTGCCTAATTGTAATAGCAAAGCAATAAAATTCAATCCCTGCAACAATGTGATACTGTGACTTCCTTTCCTCTAACTGATGAAGCACTGGGCTACCTGCCAAGGAACTCAAAAGGAAATAGGAAACAATATGAGCAAACAAAATCTTTCTGAGATTTAGATATAGATATTTGCTTAAATATTTGGCTTTTTTTTCCCTCCCCTATCTTCTGTTATTATTCATTTTTCTTACTTTCTGTTCCCGACTGCTGTCATTGTGCACGTGGGTTTTTGGTTAGAGAGGAGTTGGCCCAGAGAAATTATTTTTCTGTCCCTTTTTACCTCTTCCTCATATATAAGCTACCCTTTTCATATAAGGTTTTGAAGGGTTTTCTTGAAAAACCAAGAATATCAAAAGTACCAAGAATATCAAAAGTACCAAAAACGTGTGTGTGAACACCTCCCCACCATGAACTACGTAAAGAACTGTAACTCAGCCAAAGACAGAAGAGATTCCTTCAAACAAATATCAAATAATATGAAATAAAACGAAGATCAAACTGAAGTAAACCTCTGTGGCAGACAATGAGAATTGTACCACAGCTTTATCAATTTCCCGGTGTTTATGCTGCAGGGACACCAGGTAAATGTGCCATTCTTGGGCAGGAGGAAGAGCTGGCAGCACAGGGCTCAGGAGGGCAAGAGGCATTTGCCAGCCTTCACATCCGAAACTAGGTGTTTCCTTTCTCCCTTCTCTTGTAATTTCTATTCAATATATCCTCTGCCAAACAACTGCTGGCTAAAATGTGCATTTATACTGAAAGAAGGGTATTTAATTGCACTCACATCCAAGCAGCTCATCCATGCTATTTGTGCTTAAGGTAATATTGGCTGATGGTGATGTAGCTCTACACCGTGTAGATCAGGCTCTGTTACCTCAACAGTGTTTTGGGGCAGGAAGTATACAAATATTATGTATATTATATATTATATTATATATACAGGCAGCCTTTTGGCCTGTTCTCTTTGGCTGCCCCAATTCCTGCTGCTCTTTGCGTTTTAAGCACTCTCTGAAGTGCATTTGGGGCAAAGCTGTGAAAATGTTTGGTCATGTGTATTTAGTCCTTTTAACCGTGACCAGCACAGCACCAAAAGAGCCCTTTCTCCCCAGTCTACCCGCTGCAGTGACAGGCTGCTGTCACTGCTGTCTTTAGGTGCCTTGTCAGGATTTCCAGGGTTCCTTCCCTGTCCCAAATCTTTATTTTTGGTATAGGCAATCACTAGCTGTTACATGGCCTTCTAGTGAGACCGTGTGATGGTTTTGGCTATAGCCTTTTGTTGCCAAGTGCCTGCTAGGGGAGTGCTAAAATTACAGATTAAATGCTTTGCTGCTCTCAAGAGCAAGATCCCATGGGCTGTAGCAGATAGTGCTCCTCAAGAGGGCAAAAACAGAACAAAAGCTTTCCATCTGGTGAGAAACTAGTGAAACAATCAGCTGGGAAATTTTTCTCCTAATCCTTCTGAGTTTACTGAAGCAATCTGAAATCCAGATCACACACTGTCTTAGTCCATATCCATATCCTGACCCAACAGGCACGGAGCCAAATGAATCAGTGGTCAAAAATGCCTTGGTGGCTTTCCCAAGAGGAAACTTTGACACCAAACTGCTACTATTCTATCGTTTTATCAACAGAGATGACTTCTTTCTCCAAGTAACTTCTCTTGTCACACTGTAAAACATATTGAGTTTGCTATGACAGGTCTGTATATAGATGGTGATACTGAAGCTATAAAATTTTTAAAAATATCCTTAAAATATTTTTAAGATTCATTTAAAAAAATGAAAATTTCATGGGCTTGGGTCACCAGACCTATGAAATCCACTTAATGTTTTAGGCTAAATGTTAGTCCTGTATCTTGAGGGAGAGATTGCCACTACTATGCAGAGAAAAACTATATCTTCCAGTACAAAGGAATCTGAAAAATCTCAGAAGGGTTGTCAGAAATTTCATCTACAGTTTGTGAGAAGCTGATTAATTTTCCAATGGGAGAGTGAGAAGAAAAAAAAAGTATCTGGTTGAGTCCCTGAAATAGCAAGCTCAGTAATATCAGAGGCAGGAGCTGAGGACTCGGGGGAAGCATTCCTGTTTCCTTCATTTAGCCTGAGCAGAGGATGGACACAGGGCTAAAGTTACCACTCTCCCCAGAGATGCTGTGCAGGGTCTTGGATGTGGAATGGGAACAGTGGATTATAAATCTCTTTGCAGAGCATAAGAGTGTAAGATTCGTGGAAAAAAAAATATATATTGACTCTTGTGTCATTTAAGGGTTGTGGCATTTCCAACCTCTCAATAATTGCCTAGCTCTTTGCATTTGTGAGAAAGCAGAATGAGATGTCTTAAAAGGGGCGTCTGCGTATTGTAAAAGTCCAACTGCAACCTGAAGAAACACCCCTGAGACTTATTGCTACCATTATGAGCTTAGAGTAATGTGCACATATTTTTCTTTTTAGGCCACGCACACTTTAGCCAGCCTTCAGAGGTTTTAAAAAGAAAAAAAAAAAAAGAAAAGAGAAAGAAAGAAAGAAAAGAAAAGAAAAAAAATGTTCTGTTCAGTTTAGGGTGGTTTTTTTCTTCACTTTGATCTTCCTGGGTCAGACGAGGCAAGGTCTCCTCCAGCCACCGCATCCGTGGCATCACACACAGCGGTGCCGCAGTCTCTGGGAATTGGTGTGAAGGCCACGGTTTCACTGCATGGATGGGACTTCCAGGACTGCAAGAGGGCCCAAAGCAGCAGTTTTTGGGGTGGAAGCAGGCTCAGGAGCTCAGCATGGAGCTTCCCTGTGGGATACCAGCACCTGGCACAACAACTGCCCGGCCCTTGCTGGAGCACTGTCAGTTTTGGCAAGGCAAGGCAGTGAATGGTGGTAAAATACCCAATCAAGGAAGATGCTCATCGCTTAAAACTCCTTACATTTCATTTTCTGTTCGTACCTGTTGTGCCTCGGCAACAGAAAGAAGCCAAGGCAGCAGCATGGGCTTTGCTAAATGCCTCGTTAGCTTTGGTTCCTGTTGGTTTTGTCATTGCATTTTAAATCTCAGGTCTACTTTGTGACTTAAGAACAGGACATTTTATTCCTTCTGTTCGAACTTCTTAATGTGCCTTAAGTCAGCTTTCTGACACAAAGGGTCAGAAGGACTCGATCAAAAATACAAATGCAAACACAGTGATGGGTGTAACTGTGGAATAATTCAGAAGTGTTCACTTGGACATTAGCCGTGCTTCAAAATCAGCAGCAAAAGCAGTTCTGAACCCTTTGTCACCCAAGTTTATAAGAAAGCAATAGCCTGGGATCCCTCAGGAATCATTTTGTGTACTGAAACATGGCCTGAGGCAGAACACCACTTCATCTTCTCGGCTTCAGACTGTGATTCACCAGGAGTGACACAGCTCTTCCCACCCCTGCTCCTGAGGAGTCTTTGGACTGGAATGTCATCACCATTCCCATTTCCCTGCTATGCCGGGCACAGGCAGAGACAAAACTTGCTGGAATTGTCTGAGCTAGATGTGAATATTGCTGATGCCTGAATCAGGGACGATTCCCTCCCTGATCCCCTGGGCTGCTCAGCCTTGCCTGTTTATTGTCACAAAACGCTGTGAGAGTCACAAAATGGGGGAGAAAACCAGAACTGCACATTGCTCTCCTGCTGCCCATCAGTCTGGGGCTTTTATCTCACTCCCTCCCAGCTCTCCACCCTCACCATTTCAGTAACGAGAGAACAACCTGGACAATCTGTTCAGCGAGAGAACAACTCATATGAGGACAATTTCCTCCTCTCTGTTGTTGAATATAACTTCCCTTGGGTAGGTGAAAACTTTGGCAGTCTGTACAAAGAGCAGCAGAGACTGAAGCAGAAGCTGTAATAGAGCTGTTATGACTTGACAGCCCTGTTTTTGTAATGCACTGGGGGATTTTATTACAAGTCAATTGTAGCTTCGAGAAATTCAAGAATATGACATGGGCTTGTATGGAGGGGGTTTTTATGTTTAATAAATGAAATTGCAGTAGATTTTAACATGGAGACTATGGCTGTAGCAGGCCTGGATGACTTAATAAAAACTGAAATCAATCAAGCAACTTGATTTTGTTGGCGAGTTTTAGCTCTGTAAGTGAAAATAAATGTTTTTGCAGCTCTAATAATTTCACTCTCATTTCTTCAGACGCAGGAAAAACAGTTTTTATGCTGTTTGCTGAGTGCATTGTTTTTTTGCTGAATTTGTGTTCAAAGAACATTCTGTTAAAGATCATTTAATGCAGCATCACAAGGACCTTTGTCACTAGTATTGATGGTGGCCAAAAGCTTGAAGAAGGAGTCCTGTGCCTTGAATAAACACTTTTCATCGCCCCACTTACCTGTAACCTTTCTTTTTCTTGCATTAACTAAGGAAGATAATTATGGCAATTAAAATTTCAGATCACTGACTCCATGTGGTCATAATATAGCTTATCTTTATTGTAAGAAAATTATTCACAGTGACGGACGGAAAAGGGACAACAAAACAAAACAAAACAAAACAAGTGTTTGAATGCGTCTGATTGCCCTGTTTGGAAACAAATGCCTCTGCCTGCATTTGGGAACTCAGAGTGGATTCTAATGAGAATTTAGACATCAGAATGGCTACCCAGGGAGTTAAAAAGAAGCCATGTGTTTGTTTTACAAGGTTTTCCCCCACAGTTAGAAACAGGACCTCTTTAGTGGATACTGGCCGTTGTCAGTGCAGAAAATGTGATGCACGGAGTGCCACCAATATACAGCACTCACACCTCACATACGTAGTAATTTTCGCAGTATCTATTTTTTAACCACCTTTTTTGATAACTTGTGCTAAAGCAGCCATTCGAAACATGAAAATTAGAGGTGATGGCATCTCAAAACCCTGAAAATCTCCATCCAGATCAGTTTGAAGTGGGCTGAGCCAAGCAGGACACTGTGCACTGCAGGATCCACAGATGGAGGGAAAACCCACTCCACCAAGGTGCTGCTAAAGCCAAAGGGCTGGGAAGAAGCCTTCAAAGAGGGAAAAGTCCAGCTTCCATAGTTTTTTCATTTTTATAAAGGACTGAATACATCTAGCTGTGGATTCCACCTTTGGAGGATTTTTGGGGGGGTGTTTCTTCTCCGTGAAGCATAAAATCCTAAGGAGGCCAGGAAAAACCCCAGGATTTACAACCCTGCTGAAGACTTGAAAGGACCCTGTGGCTGCATCCACACAGGACTCCTAGAAGCCCAAGAGAGGAGAGTGTGGATATCCATGCCCACCTGCCAAGAAATGGGAAATTTCTAGGCTCAAACCAGATGTGTAGCTGGAGTTTATATGACTTCCTGTGCTCCCTCAAATCCACGGCTTTCTGTCTGCTCTCATCCAGTCCCCACAGCAGAAACACTGACCTGGGGACATCTGTAAACTGAGTAGCTGCTTACCAGGCTTCTTTGGGGATAAATAATGTTTGGATTCTTCACAGACTGTTGGAATTTCCACAAATGAGCATTTTCTAATGGCAAGGTGGTTGTCCCCTTGCAAGCAGTCATGCTGCAAGATACGCACCTGCAATACAGGAATATACAGAGGTTGTCTTGGATCTACCCAGTACCACATGCCACATTTAATGGGCATTTGTATGCATGGGAACATCTGTGCCCTGCTCTGTGGGTGCTGGGAAATTGAAGAAAGGTGCAGACAGTGGAGAACTGGCATTTTTTTAAGGACTCATTAGTGGGTCAGCTAATAAACACACAAAAAAAAAATGGATGTTTTCCTACCTGGGTGTCACAGGGGGAATTTTGTTCACTCCTGGACACAGTGTACAGCAAAAGATTGGCCTCTTGCTGGACAGAAGGACATGAAGGGGTTTGTGTCACCTGTGCCAACTTTGATGTCATGCCCTGACCCTTTTCTTTTGCTCTGTACAAGGAATTCCATGATCTAAAAGCAGTATAAAACCTACCCAGAGGCAAAACATCTCCCATTATAGCCTTGAGCTTCTTTGCTTTTCAGCATTTTTCTGACAAAGAGGACATGACTCCTTTACAGTGCAGTGGCACCGTGGTGTAAAGTGGCCCCTGAAGCAGAGGGGTGGGCAGACACACCACCAGAAACACTGATGAACCATCTGTAGTGTGCTCAGATTGCAGAGGCGCCTCTGAAGGTGTTCTGAAATCCCAGTTTTGTACCTTGATTGAACTCCAATTCTACGTGAGCTGCATCAGCACAGTTACTTGGTGGAAAGCAGCATCCTGTCTCTTGTCTGAGAGGAGCTGGGGTTCTACACGGCCTCTCAGGACCCTGCACAGCCACAGGGATGGCGAAAGCATGAGCTTCTATTTATTGCCTGAGTGATACCACATGTAGATTCACTGGATGTTTACAAAGCTCTGTGGGTGGGTTAATCAAACATGCAGGGCTTTCCCTTTGGTTTAATTCCTGTTAACTGATGAGAGTTAACAACCCCAGCAAATCAAATCAAACTGGTCCACAGCCAAACAAAAACAAAAATGAAAGACGATGAAATTGTATTGTGCTTGTATCTTGTTTTTTGAGGCTTAAATAGAAAGATGCCTGTCCCTTTTCTTGCTATTCCAAGCCTGGAAGGAGCGCTGCCTTCCAGCCTGGCACAGCTGGAGCCCTGTGTACCCTTGAGATGCCTAATGACTTGCAGATTTATTCCAAGGCAGTTAAAGGATTTGCCTCCTTCCAGAAAAACGCTTAGGAAATGATCATCTGACACAGGAGTGGTTTTATGTAATGACATGTGAAAGAGAAATATGTCAGATGCCCAGGGGCCCAAAATGTATCTCCCATCATGTAGATGTGTATTCCCTGGTGCCCAAAGCGCTCTTGTCGTGGACCCTGTGGTCACCAGGGAGCAACACTGGAGAACCAAGCCACCAGGAATTTGCCCTGCTGTCACAGGAACCTCTGTTTCTGCTCTATGAGCTTAACATTTGACCTGTGCAGCTTCAACATTTTCGTTTTAGCAACCACGTATCTTCAGGGGAAACTGTGTAGCTGAGTTTTTAAATGGCACCAGTAGCCACTACCTACACCTGCATCCATCTGCAGTGAGTAATAGAGTTTGCATTTAGATATAAAAGTGTGTATTTTCCCATGCTGTAACTTGGTGGTGTTCCACAGAATGACACTGGGGACAGATCTGGATAAAAATAAGTCCATTCCAAACTTTTACTCAGGGACAAAACTTATATTGGGGTTAACAGGCTACTCTGGCTTTGCATCCTGCAGAATCAATTGAAAACAGTTATAAACAAAAAGAAACAAATCGCCCCTGGGATTAATGTACTTTTTTTTTTTTTTAATGGCCCTTTATTATGTGTAATCTTCATCACCTGTTGAAAATGCTGTGTCATCTGAAGGCAGGTTTTTTGCATGAGTGTAAATGAAAGTTCCTCTGTCACAGCTGGGCATACTTAAAGCAAGGAGGGGCAAGTGGCTCTGAGTCTCTCTGAGGATGAAGCATGCCGTGGTTTCCTGGGGGTTGCTCTCTGCTGGCTGGCAAAAGGTAAAATATTGTTCCTCATGTTGTTCTTATTTGTGTTCTTAAATGTGAGGAAAAGCTAGAGCTGTCTTGTGGTAAATGGTGTGGGTCAGACTGTGTGCTGTTATTGGTTAAAATTTGGCTTGGAGAGCTTTTATGTGGCTGCTCTGAGGGAGGTTTTCCATGCTACAGGGGGCCTGGAAGCCCTTGAGGTAGAGAAGGAGTCTATCTCCATGGAAAGCCCCTTGGTGTGGCGTGACCTTGGGGTGCTGAAGAGATTGGAAGCCCTGCTGTGCTTATCCTTGCCGTGGGGTGATGCAGAGGTTTGTTTGCTACCTGAGAAGTGAAGGTTCCTGGGTTGAGACCAGGAGTGGTGGTAGCCTTCCTTTCTGCCCCTGCTGTCACAGATGGACCTAGGCTTGTCTGTGGATCCCTGTGCTTCTGGTCTGCTTTGGTCTGTGCTTGCTGTAGAGTTTTAATAAGTTATGGTTTAGAGGTGTCTAATGTTGGAGAGCAAAAGGCTTGTTGTTATGTTTGCCATGCATGCTAGAAGAAAACAGTGTGGAAAAATGTATGTAATAGCTTGGGTTGGCTGACCCTCAACATGTGGCTTAAAGCCCAGTGAGTGCTATGGCTGCTAGGAATTGGAGGTTTGATGGGGATTTAAAAAACAGTGAGCGTTTTCCCCATGTAGCTCTTCCTAGACTCTGGTCAAGGCACTTAGAGAACCTTCCTGCTTCCAGCATAAGTCTTGTGCCACACTACAGGAATGCTGATAAAGTCATGTTCTGAATTTTTGGGAAACAATCTCCCCACTTGCCTAGAGCTGGTATGGGCATGGGGTCACCAAGGTGGGGACTTACGTGCCATCCTTGCAACTCCAGGAGGACGGGCCATGAAATCAGTTCTTTCCCATGTTTCCCTTTCCTTCCTGTGTTTCTCTGGCCCCCTCTTTCAATCCTTGGAGTGTTTTCCTTCCTGAACTGTTGGGGGTAGGGGGACTTAGATTTGTTTTATGAGGTTTCTGTGCCTCTGCAAGCCCTGGACTACATATGCCTTGAGAAGGATGCTTGGTTTTTTTTAGTGTTAACTAGACCTTATTTTCCGCATTTATGAAATGCGTTATGATCCATAAGATTTACAGGTATGGTGGTATGAGTGCTTTTGAAAGAGTGACAAAACTCCCTGTAACAATATTATCTGCATTTGGGGAAATAGAACTGCCTGCCTTCCTTCTCTTCCAAGCTTCTTCTACCTGCCTTTTCCTGGGCTAATATACCATAAAGATGTTTCCTAAATTAAAGTTGTATGTGATGAGAGGGAGGGAAATAATGTTAGGTGTTAAACACATCTTAGATATTATCCTCAGTATGGAGAGCGAGCCCCTCACCTATTTTGGAGCTGCCAATCTTTTGTTGGATTAGAAGTTTTTTATGAGTGGATAGAGGCTGATTTCTTTCTCTTTCTTTTCTACTTGACTTAGGGAAAGGCAGTGATGTACCTTGTTCCTCTAAAGCAGCATTTTGCCCAAATCCCTCCTGTAAGCAGGGAGTGTTTTCTGTTTCCTGCTGAATGCTGTGTGTGTGTGTGTCAGAACTCCGTATGCCAGACACAGCCATAAGTAAAAAGATCACACAGTTAATTATCTTGGCAAGAAGAAGGAGCAGTTCTGTGGCACTGAAACACAGGAGGCATTCTTTGTGGAGGATGTGTGGGATAATCGTGTTGCTGTTCTGTTGCAGGCTCTTGCAGTATCGCTTACCCTGCATGCAGAAGGCACTAATGCCTCCTCTTGTCAGGGCACTGGAATGAATTACATTCCAGGCTGGAAACTCAACCTCCCACCTTGACAAATTGTCTGTGAGCTGAACATGATTTGAACCACTCCAGTGCAGTTTTGCTCAGCATCACCCCTTGGTAGCCTATTAATAGAAAGTGTTAGTCACAGACAGCTTGGCAAAATGGTAAATATTGCAGAGCACATGGCTGGGCTGTCTCTTTGATGGTAAATAGATTGTGAATAATTGAATAATGCTATAATAGTGAAGAGGATCTGCCTAACATAAGGCACAAATTATGCTTCTCTCTCTGCTCCAGCTCAAATGATTCAGACTCCTTTTTCTTTGCCATAATTGGACATAATCAGTAACACAGTCAGTGCCTAAAGACTGTCTGGTATCAATTCTCATATTGAGGAACCACAGCATCTAGATTTTGAAAGAGTTAATGTTCTCTATTAGTTGATTAGTTTGGTTAATTTGTTGTGTCCCATGGTGACTGTAAGGTAACTAGAAAGAGTACTGTTTCAAATATCTCCCTGTAGCTCTGTGTTATGTGTATATAATACACACATAATATGTATATCTGCTAGTGAGAGGTGTTGAGAAACTGCAGTTTTCCTTGGCTTCAGAGGAAGACTTTGGCTCAGTATCTTCTAAAGAAAAGTTGCCTAAGAGTATTTACTCTGATCTAAAGGGAAAGATTTCTTCCATAGAGCAATTCAGAAGGAGAAACATGCATGTCTTATCTCAATAAATTCTTCTAGATATAGCCTGTATGTCTTGCCTTGTCAGCTAGTGGAAATTCTTTGGGCAGGACTCCTCTCCTTCAGGAATGTGGCCTCACTTGTGATTAAGTAATAATGATAGTACAAATCTTCCTTCCCCTTCTCCTCAGATGAAGCTTTACAGCGTATTGTGGACACAAAGGAGACTTCTTTAAAGTTCAGATCATGGATAGACAGTTAAATATGTATTTGGGGTATATGGACAAGACAGCCTTTAGCCCCTGAATTCCCAATGCCAGCAGTTCTGCATCTTCAGTGCAAGCTGAACCCTTGTGGTGGGGACAGTGCTTGGATACCTGTGCTCCAGGACCTTTTGCTTCCTCCTCTGTCCTGGTAGGCACCAGCAGCTTCCGTTGATCTCTCTTAATCTTCATACTTACAAACAGGCCAAGATGGTGTTTTTCACCCTGTGACAGCTGTGATGAGGCTTTCAGTGATGTGCCCAAGTGCAGAAGATGCTTTTGGTTTGGTGGGGAACAGCAGCTTTTAACAGAGCTATGATTAAAGTGTCAAGTTACTGCTCTTCTGCATTGTATGTAGACTGTAAAATATTAATGTGGGGTGATTTATCTTCCCTTGGATTTGCCTGGCAGTGGATGAGACTGTAACCAATTTGCCTGGAGCAGGGGTGCTCAGAACAAACCCTGAAGGCGTAGGGAGACAGCTTGCCAGGGGCATGGACATGCCACCCTGCTGGACAGCCCCCTGTGTCCTTCCTTGTTCTGGGGGAGTCACTTGGGACCACAGTAATGAAGGATCACATGGTGACTTTTAATTGTTGAACCTTAGAGATTTGGAGCTTCAAATAACCTTCTCCACAAGGTTTTCTCAGAGCAGCAGGTCCCATACCAGACCAAACCTGTAATGCTTCAGTTTGCCCACACTTTCTGCAACACCTTGGCTGCCTGTGTTTTTTTTTATTGCTGAAAGTTTTGTAACTGCCTGTCAAGTTTATTTTGCTTTCTGTTTGAGGGGTTTTTTTGGTTTTCAGTCTAAAATTTAGCGTTAATCCTCTGAGGCGTGGAGTGTAATGAAATTTTGCTCCTTCTGGGCACTTGCAATAGCAGTTTTATGGGAAAATCCTAAACTCTGGATGGTGAGCAGATTGTGAGTGCTGCTGTTAGCACTGTGTGCACACTTTGCGCTCCTGGTTGCTAAATAGGGATATCTAAATGCAGCTGCTGAGGAGGGAAGCACCACTGATTGGCAGCCAACGTTAGCCAAAGGTCAGTGCTAATTACTCTGCCTTGTTTGCATGAGAAGCTTTCAAAGATAGAGAAGAAAGTGTCTATGGCGTTTTCTGCCAACAAATTAGTTGGCTGACAGAAGGATGTCATTGCTCATCAGCACCGATAGACTGCGAGCTGGTGCTTGTGCAATTAAGCAGGATAGAAATACTGCCCCAGAATTACTTTCTGGGAGTAATTACCAGAGGTGTCAACACATGCTGATGAAAAGGAAGAGGATGTATTTACTACATAGTGAGTCAAGATTATGAATGATTAGTCAGTTGTTGAAGATGATCATCTCTGTCTCCTCCCCATCCTTTCTTCCTCTCGTGTTTTGCGTGTTTTACTGCCAATTACACCAGGGAGGGACAGAGGGGCCACATCTACCCTAATTAGGTTCTGCTGATCAGAGTTTTGACTGTTTCTCATTTAATTGAACCTTGTGAGCTTTAGTGAAAGATTAAGGCTCTTGTAAAGCATTGCTTATGGGCATATCCCCATAGCTGTGGTAAGGGCTTTGCAGAGCTCAGGTTGAAGCAACCGAAACAGCAACACGAGGGAGGTCTGGAGGAGCTAAAGGAAAATCTGACTTTTGGAAGCAATCTGAAGGCAGGAGGCCCTTAATTAACAAAACAAGTGGCTTTGGGTGATTTGGGTTCTGCATGTCAAATTTCCATTACCAGAATTTCAGTGGGGGCTGTGGAAACTGAACCCCTTAGGAGTGTCTGCTGATTACCTAAAGGTGAAGTGGATTAGGACCAAATTCAGGATGCAAAAACATTATTTCCAATGAAAGCTTTTATTCAGTAGCATCGGTGGGATGATGAGGCTTGGCTACAGCAATTAAATATTGCCAGAGATGCATCGTAGAACATGCCAGGTCTGGTCTATGTCCATGTCACCTTTGTGTTCTTGTGATTCTGGGCAAACACTGCTGAGCCTTTGCCATTGAAGAGACAACGTTTCCTTTAGTGTGAGTTGTGCAAATTCAGTAATTTAAATCTGTATGCTCTTTTTCTTTCCCCTGGATAAATCAAAGTAAAAAACACCAGTAGCTCCTTGAATCTGTCAGTTGAGCAGACATACTTTTTCCAACTCTGTCCCCAGCTTTTCGTTGTTGTTGTTACATATTTAAACTAGGTGGAGAGGCTTTCAATAGCTTTTATAGGTATTTATGAAGTAAGAGTTCTGCAGAATCAAGCACCCAAGCTCTGCTGTCACTGAATGACAGATGAGCACAAGTCCTTTATCCTCCTTTGAACTTCACCACCTTTGTGCTTGTCCTGTGCACGGGACGTGAACACGAAGTCTACAACACACACCAGAAACCCTCTCATGAAGTGAAGCAGTGGCTGTAGCCTCACATAAATCAGAGCTCTGACTTACCCTTTGCACAACAGGAAAACACTTGGAGACAGAGAGCTGCGTGTCATCCTCGGAGACAGTACAATTTATCATGCGTTAGGATCCTGTGTGTGGCCAAAGGCAGTGCTTGGTGCAGCAGGGTGATGAATGCTGCTCCTTCTGTCCTGCTGTGGCACCTGTACCCCTGTGTATTGGGCATCACACTGTGTTGCTTCTGCCCTCCTGGATGAGGTGGGGCAGGGGTGGCATCCCCACTGGATGGGAGGTGCTTTGGGGTCCTGCCCTGGCAGCGTAAGAGAAGGGCTCTGCCACGGAGAAGCAAAGGTACACCACCTGTTTCTTTGCAGGCACAACTTTACTTAATTGACCTATAGATAAAATTCCACATTGACTGCATCAACATAATCTAATATAGGCTCAAGTTTTTGGGATACCCCAAAATTGTTCTGCTGCGACCAAGTTTCAAAGCTTTTTTACATCATATTTCCGTGTCTGAATGAGCCTTCTGCTGAGGAGATTGAGACAGAAGTTGCTATCCCCTGCAAACCATCCCTTACTCAGTTGCAATAACTTTGTTTAATGTCTTGTTTCATAGTTATGCTTATCAGTTATACTCATGTTTAGAAATTGAATTAATACAGCATCTGAATTGTAGGAAAATGATTATATGAGTGGTTAATTTCAAAGCCAAAAATTATCAATTGTGGAGGCTAAAAAATGGGAGTCTTGAACTGAAGATTGGGGTTGGGTCAAAAGTAGGAGGGCACAATTATTGTCATCAGACTGTGTTGATAAACCATGGGAGTAAATGAAATGGCAGAAATAGGAGGCTGAGGACAAATCTTATGGGAAAGAGAATAGCTGAGGAAAGCAAGTCTTGAAAGAAACACCAGGGATTAGACAGGGCTACCTTAGTAGAGCTGAGAAACATTACACCCACCTTTTAGGTAGCATTTTTGACTTTGACTGTGCTACAGATTGCTAAGGACTTCCAAAAATCCCTTGTTTATACTTTCATGTTTGGTCTTCTGATAAACAAAAAAGGTGAAAGAGAATTTTACAGCAAAAAGGTAATTTCCAAATGGAAAACCTTCCCAGCTCAACTGCCTGAGAAGTCTGTGAGGTTTCGGTTCAAGTCCCTTCCTAAACTAAAAGGTGCTGCTTACAGCATGCTTATTTTCATATTTGATTAGCAAGCACACTAAAAACTTGGAAAAGAGCAAGACTCTGCAGGGAGGCCATTTCTCTCCATGTCGTGCTATCATTTGTCACTGGGTGCTGTTAAATTAAAAGCAGCATGGCTGCAGCTCGGCTATTATCTACAGCCACTTAAAGGCCAGCAGTGCCAATTTGAAAACACTTTACGTTTCTGTGAGCTTCAGTAACACATCTTCATCCATGACTGCTCAGCTTTTTATTAACTCTGAATGAGGCAGAAATGTGAAACCGCCATCACTGTGTGCCTTGAAGTGTTCCCAGCAAAGGGGAATGTGCCAGTGTTGCTGGGTTTGGAGATATTGTTTAGGGGTTGTGGGGTTGTATTTTTTTTTAATTTTTTTCTTTGGAGCAGAAATGGGGCTGTAGTAGTTCATGGAGCACCCAGGAAACTGGGAATGTGGTGCTGGAAGCAGCCTGAAGTGTCTGCTATAGCTCCTTCTAATATGAAACCACTTTGATTCCTTTGCCTCTGTAAATGCAGTGATACCTTTGATTACCTGAATTAATAAAATTAGGGTGGTGGGGACAAAACATATTCATTAAAGGGAGATCTATACAAAGTTAATAACACTGTTAATCACACCTTTTCCATTTTTCATGCTATGTATTAAATCTTAGCTAATCCCATATAGTAATAGCTGATAGAGGGTTGTCTGCCCAAAAGCTTGGTTGCTTTTATTTAATGAGGGCTAGAGAGGGGTCAAGAGGTGGCAATCCATCTGGGTCACCTTTTCCTATACTTCTTTATGTCCTTCGTCTGTCATGGCTCCCACTGAACAACCACACCCATCAAATAAAGTAATTCTTCATTGAGCAGAAAAAATTGCTAGGAATGTGTTGATTCAGATTTGAGCTGTCTCATGGCATGGGCTGTTTTAATGTGCCACAACAAACCTTATGAAGAGGTCATTACACTGGCAGGTGGACATAATGAGGAAATGCCATATATTCATTTAAATGATGATAGAAAGCAATTTGCAGGTATTTACCTTAAAAGAGCTCAGAATCCTGGACAAGGAGATCTCCTAGAGCTTTACACTTGCAGTGACTTGGCAAGGTAAACTTGTTGAGATCAAACCAATTTTCATAAATTGATCAAGCCCCGAGATATTTTGATACTGGCAGACATACAACTCGGCTAAGGGAAGAGCAATCCCTCTGGCCTTCAGGTGACTGGGCAGTGGGGCAGAGCTTTTCTATTAAGAGCAAAAAAACCTTCAAAGCAAGGGATTCTGGCAGTGCTTTAGCTGTGAGCAGTGCTGTTGGGATTGGGTAAAGGAGAAAGAGGATAAAATCTCAGAGTTTGATAGAAACACCTGTGTGTCCAAGGTCCTCATACAAAACTTTATTTTTTTTTCCCCTGAGGTGCATTCTATGAGAACAGGATGGTTTTGATCGAAAGAAAACCCCAAAACCTCATAATAAAGCAATTATCTGAATTACTTAGTTTATCTAAGTAACACTGAAGGACTGCCTGAGAGCTGCTACTGTTTGGCTTGGACTTTACAGGTTTGCTCTGTGAAGAAAAATGCTTTGCTTTTTTCAGTGTGCTTTTGCTCTCTTGAAAGATGACCCAGCTGATCTTTGCATCTAGGCATTGGTTGGTTGCAATACGAATTGATCCTGGGGAGGGGAAATACCTGATGACAATAAAGGTCTTTAGACTTCTAAAGCCAAGGGTTTGTGGCTGAAGGAGCAGAGGAGGCATCCACCTGTTTGCCACCCTGTGCCACTGCTCCTGTTCTTACTGAAACACTGAGAGCAGCATCCACCCTGAGAGGGAAAGGGAAGCTCAAGGGTCATTTCCTTACAATTCAGCAGATGTAAACTCATCAGAGATTAAAATTAAAGTTATGTATGAAGTTATTAATTAACCATGTAGTAGAAAAGCCTATCGATGTGCTAGAGCTGTGTTAACTGAGAGCAAACATTTCTGAACTTCTTGAAGATGTGTTTTGAAAGTCCTTTGGTTCATTTGAACTGGGTTCGTATTGGTTTATCTGCAGAGCTCCCAGCCTGCTGAGAAGGTTTCTTCAGGATAGTAACATCTTCTGCAGTTAACTTTATCTTTCTGGTGGCAGACTGGAGCTACTTCTTCAGACAGAAAGCTAGAATTACGGATTGCAAAAACACCAGTTTGTATTTGAGTATGGAAGAAAGATCAATACAGTTTAGAAGCCGGTTCAGCTTAATGTTAGACACCTTGTAGCTGCAATAGTCTTAGGAAAGAGGTACTTGTGCATTGCAAAATAGTAAAAAGGAAACCTTCTCAATTGAAGGCTGCTTTGTGTTTTGTTTGGGTTTTTTTGTTTGTTTGTTTTTCAAGGAATGAAGTGCCAGCAAGATGGAAACAGGATAGTAAAACAAAACTTGAGATACTAAACCTTTTTTCCCATTCCCTACTTTTCTTCTCTGAAGAGCAGAAAGAAAATGACAGTGTGCCTTTATTGTTACACTGAGTTGGGGTGCTCACCGTGGTCAGGGTTGCTGTTGGAGGTGGTGAGGATGCTGCTATGAAACATTGGAGAAGATGATTTCCTGCTTGGCCTCTCCTTGCCAGGAAAGGGATCTCCCCACTGTAGTCACAGGGGCTCCTCTGCCTTGAGAGCAGAGGGTCTCCAAGGTGACACAAGGCACTAAATGTCCTTTAAACCAGTCATTTTAGGGTTGCATGGTCCCAAGTGCGTGTGTTTGGGGCAGGGGGGAGGATCCCTGCTTTGAGAGAGTTTTCATGTTGTTTTCATGAACTACTAGGCTGGCTAATTTGGAATGGTGATTCTAGAATTGCCTTTAAATTGGAATTTAATGTCACTGTATTCTAAATAAACAGCTTCCATAATTTTTTTCCCCCTCTCAACCTCTGGCTTTGATTTCCTGAATGTTTTTCTGCATCAGCTTGTGCTTTTTGGCTTTGCTGCCTCTGAGGCTGCAGTCACCTCTTTCCCCATGGGCAACACAAAGCCCTTCGCACTGGGGTGGGTTAGTCCCTGCTTTTACTGCCTCAGGCTTGATGATCAAACTGGAAAGGCAAACAACCCTAAACCCACTGAAAAACATCCCCAGTGCAAAACTATCTTGTTTTGTGAGCCGTGCTACATATAGGCTTTCTGGGAATCCATCTGTAAGTAGCTCAGAAGCCAAAATGAGTCAGTGGTTGATGAGGGTTGTGGAAGGAGCCTCTGGAAGTCAGACAGCCACGTTCTGTTTGCTCACATCACCTTCAGCCCAAGGAAAGCACATGAAAAATCCTCCTTCTGTGAGTTTATTTTTGCTGACCTGCACTCTTGTGTTTCAGGCTAAAGCTACACCAGCCACTGATGTCTTAAAGTGCATTCAAACCTCTAATTATTGGAAATGAAGGAGATATTTAGCTCGTTTTCCTGTTTTAGAGTTCTAATGGAATGGCATTGAAGCTGTTGTGGTAATTTTTTTTTTAATAGAATGTGAATTTCTGAGTCATGAAAAATGTAACATCACCTCACCCTTTGCAGGGCAGGAATGTGATGTTAACATGTCTTAAATGTAGCAACCAAAGGGAAAAAAACCCAAACTCTTGTACTAAGTCCTACAATATAAAGCAAAAAAACCCAGAAACCAAACCCCACAAAATCAACAAC